>JAHWFO010003124.1:2705377-2735418 GCA_023313115.1 Rhysida immarginata
CTCTCTCTCTCTCTCTCTCTCTCTCTCTACTTTGCTCTACTCTGCACTGCTCTGGAGTCTCCGGAGACGACAGATGGGAGAAGAGCAAAATATGTCCAGCGCATGCGCCAATCAATAACGAACGCAAAGGTCCCTCCACGCGCCGCCGCTTCTTCTTCCTCCTCCTCCTCCTCACTCATTTCTTTTTTTTTCTTTCGTTATTTTTTCCTGCTGGACTCTGATCTGGTCGAAATAGAAATGATGCGTTTGGGAAAAAATAAACCCTAATATTTACGTAAATAAAGTTTATTATAAAAATAAAGTTGACTTGTTTTCCCTCTCCAGACTCGTTTAAAGTTGCTTACTGCTTCCACTATGTCCCATAGAAATCAACAAAGGCTTTTAAAATAAGCACGGACACTTCAAATAACAATTTAAAACGATTTGGATAAAAATCGCAACATTTTAAGTTAAGGTATATTCAAAATCAATAAAAAAATTTTATAGTACTAGTTAAATGCAAATTGAATAAAGAAAACAGGTGGTCTGTTAACCATTATTTCGCAACTTAATCTATTCCTAAAGAGAATACTCAATTAAATTACCTAGTTAAAGACGCAGAGGAAGCATATCATTCTGGAGTTCATACAGATCTAGACATAAGGCTTTAACGCATTTTAACGATAATCTATTTGTTATTAATTATTCACGAAAATTGATTATTAAGTTCGTTCTTTTGCTAGATATACTATGAATATTTGCAAACATTTTTAGAATTGGAAATATAAATGACTCCCCAAACAATTTAAATGTGCCCATTCATGTCCATTGCTTAAAAAACCGTTGAATTTTCAATTTTTTATAGATTAGAAATCATAGAGACAGCTCTCTTGAATTTTATTGAAGTCCATTTGAAATATTGGATTTTCAAATTCTACCGTCTAGACGCAGTCATAATTTATTTTTAGTCTGGTTTGTTTTAAAAATGTACGAATTTTCCGGAAGGTAGCCTACTGAATTAATGCTATATGAATTAAACTCTTATAAATATTTAGAATATCAACAAGACGAAAATTGCAATTTATCGGAAGCAGGCGGGAGAAGTCATTCGAGTGCAATAAAATTTTATTCAGAGTTATCTCTTCCAGTTTAAATTCTAAAACCCAATACCTTAAACAAAACAAAATCGGAGAAACATAATATTTTTAATGACTTTGGTTTTTAAGACTCTGCTCATTTTGGCATGCAAAGTTAATAGAAAAGGAAATAAATTAAAACTTTACCTGCACATAGTGAATTCAATGTTATGATCATATTTTAAGACTTTATTTAATTTAATAAGATGAAAAGTAAAAAAAAACAAAAAACATTTTGTCCTTCATATAAAAATAACTCCTTGAAGATGATTTAGTCTTTTCTAGTTTCTTTAGAAAACTATTTGTTTATCAACTTTCTCCTGCTGTTTATTCTTCAGTTATTAGGGAGGATCATACGAACGATGAAGATTAATTCTGTAGACAAGAGATTTCATTTTAAGCTCCAGATTTCTTGCCTGATAAACGAAGAAGGCAAAGAGAGCAGATAAATCAATTCACTATTCTTAACAGACTGCTTAATTATATTTACTAAGAGAGAGAAGACAGAGATAATAAAGCATACTGAAAAAGATAAAAATAAACTTTGAGCAATGACCTAGGAATAATAAATTAAAACGATGATCCGAGACATATTCGATTAAAAAATATTTTTGATGAAAGTAAAATATGTAAATTTATATTAATTCCTTTCTATGTAAGCAGTTAATATTACTTTATTGTGGCAAACTAGGGAAGAATTTATTTGATCAAGAATATTAACGTGCAAGCAATTTTGTTATAAATTAACTAGTTTGCTTTTGAAGTGCTTGACCTTTACGCTGCGGTGACTTGATCGATACGGGAAGCTTTTTCAATTTATTGTCTTGCAATGACGATATTTTATCGTTAGGCTCTTATTTATCTCGTTCACTTATTGACAGCGTCAGCGCAACTAATGTAACTTAAAGGAGAACGTTTCTTGCACAATTTCATCAGAATTCTGATTTTTAAAGATAAAAGTTAGAGAATTACGAAGGAAAATGAAATTCTAGCTGCATTCTAACTTAAAAGTCATTATATTTAACTATTTTACATTGACATGGCAATTACAGCAAATCCATCAGTCTTATCTGTCTGATGTGTTAATCTTGTTCAAAACAAATTGTTGCAGCCATTGAAGCCATTGATAGAGGGCATTCTAGCTCGTATTAAGCCATCACTTGGACATTTTGTGCATGATACGTGGTAGCCACATTCAGTGCTTGCGGTTCATTATGATATACTGTAAGTAAACTTAGAGTTTTCCTGTTCATTGATATCTTATACCAGTGTTTCTCAACTGAATGCCTCCTTAAGGCATGAAGATATTTTTAGGGGTCACAGGTGAAAATTGCCACAGCACGAGGGGCCAGATTTGGAAGCAAAAGGCAGGAGGAGATCTCTCGGGTTCCTATTTGTGATAAGTGAAAGATAATTAAAAAATTGACTATGTGGATAATTGTGGAGAAGGTTATGATCTTATGGAAGTTTGTTAACGTAATGTGCTGAACCATATCTATTCTGCCGAGTAACTACATTTGCTGAGTATGTCGCTGATATTGGCTTCTTTGCAAGAGCGACATAGCATCCAAGTAATTTTCAATCAAGAAAAACTTTTTTTAGAAAAAAAGAGTACAAATCTGAAAAGTCACTTTTGAGATAAAGCAATATTGTTTTTCTTATTATTTCCTATTTCTTATTTGGTAGAAGCCAATTTTAGTCAGATGATTTATTTACTAAGAGAAAAGCGGACTCCCCTTGACTTAATGGACATAGTTGATTTTCAGTTATTCCATCAGAGCACTATAACACACGGATATAAAAAGAGCTTGTTTCTGATCATATTGCGCAAGGGTCACATGATCCTAAAGTAAATTAAAGTATAAATTTTTATACAGAGTTATTCAAATATTTATGTCAAATAAACTGTAAAAGGCAGAAAAACACATTCTGCACATTACTGACTAGATAGAGGAAGGTTAAAAGTTTTAAAGCCCACTCACAAGTTCTTTTCAATGGCACTGTTTCTTGTTTATAGAAAAAATGGCGACGCCACATGTCGTTATTTGTGCAACGTTTACGAAGTGTGAATCCAAGGACAACGAGAATTCTGCCTGGTTTAATAAACAGGCATCTAGTTCATCACGAGTTTTAATGATGTTAGTTCTACTATTACTGATAATTATTTAATTTGTACCTTATTATTCATTTGAATTTATGAGTAACATAAAATATTTTGCATATGCAAAGGGAAAAATCCAAAACGACTTCTCCCGTGGCATTGCCATTTCCTCAAGAAAAGGAAAATGGCGCTGTATGCCTTCTAAGTGAGCTTTTAAAACTTTGAATTTTTCTCTATTCAATGATGTGAGGACAGTGTTTCTGTATTTTACAGTTTGTTTGAAATAAAGATTTGAATCCTGTTTTACTTGTTTGAATAACCCTGTTTATAAAATATAACTTATCTCGTTATATCAGGTCGAGAGAGTCTTTGATTCAAGACACATTGCAGTCTTTAAAGATCTAACCAGCTTAATCTTAACGCCTGAGAAAGCTCTTGCGATCTTGCAGGAAAAAATTCTGTTCATTTTATATGCTTACAAGAATCCGTTTGTCAAAAAGACAGCAGTTATTGCAGTAATTCTCATAAACATAAAGAAAGCCATGAACATAAGATGAAAGCCTTGTCCTGAGAAGTCATAGTGGCAAAGCAACCCCTCGATTGCCTATAATTTTTTTACAGCCAGTTATATGTTCTGGTTGCTAACGATATTTATATGTCATTTTCCCAAAGCCATGATAAAAAGTTTATATAGCAGTAGAGTCATTCATTCAATCTCATTCAACGTCATTGCATCTGTAACTTCCTAGTATTAACGAACTAGGAAGTGAGAATAATTAAAGATCACGTTTTAAAAGGCTCGGTGGTAAGATCTATTGGTCAGAATGACATGAAGCATTAGAATTTGTTTTAGTGAAGGAAAAAAGTAGCTCCAAAATTTTCCCCTAGGAGAAACAAATGGCACTTTTATCACTCTGAGGAGCAATACAATATACCAATTTCGCGAGTTACGAGTTACGCAAGAGATGTTCAATATGACGTCCTTTGTTTTATGCTGTAATCTGCACTCGCAAAATAGTGGATGTTCAACAACAGAACTGTTTCTACCGGGATGTCATGAATATAACACTTGCTTCAATTCAGTTCTGTAGGTAGTCCCAAAGCCAAAAGTAGAGGGGCTCAGGTCCGAATAACGTACTGGACACGGACTTAAAAAATGACTTCTCTAAAATGAGTCCGAAGCAGCACAATGATCACCTCTTATGTAATCATTTATTGTATTGCTGTTCACTTTAATAAAGCGCTTGTATTCTTCTAGCGGTAAATTTTTGAACTGTTCTTACCTCTTCACCAAAATAGAGCCAGCTTCTTCAAGAGCATTCAAGCCAAATTTTAAAGTAAGTTTTCTCCAATAGATCTTACTACCATAACATTTTGTTGAAATGCGAACTTTAATTATGCTCATCCAGTATTTCATTAATTCGAGCAAATTAACTAAAATTAAAGTTAATAAAAACTCATGATATGTACTTTAAACGAGATATAGAGCATCAAACTTATGATCACATGTTGGATATGGCCTTTTCTGCTGCGAGGCGCTTTTCTTAATACGTCTCAATGCTGCACCGTCAATCTTTTCTGTAATACGTCTCAAGGCATTCATCGTGTGATGTTCGTTATCGTCCGCTATTTAGCTTAGATTTCTCCACAAAAGAAATCTGGCTTGAAAGGTCGGGCGATCTCGGTGGCTATACATTTTTAGAAACGACACGATTCTAAAAAAGGCTCTCGATTGTCGACGTTGACTCATGCGAGATGTGGCATGTCGCCCCTTCTAGCAGGAAGTCTCCTTATGTCATGTTTGTTGAACAGTTTGATATTTTTTTTGCCGTATAGCTGCTACTATTGCTGCATAAGAGGAAAATCTTCTTTTTGTTTTATGCTCTTCATCATTGAATTTAGATGTCGGGAAAATTTCATTAATTTTCGTCCGATCTTTTATTAAACAAAGTTTATGGTTCGAGTTTAAAAGGAAAGATCCATTTACTTATTAAGAAAGTGATACTAAATCCGATTATCAATTTCATCATAGAGTGGCACTAACAGATATGAATATCAATTTCCAGTGAAATTTTTAATGTTGCTGTTAAATAATTCATTTTTCTTTTAAATTTTAATATTTGGAGTTGCATTTTGAAATTTACCAGTGGAAAAACTCAAATTCACATAGTAATAGATCGTTTTTTTTTTTACTGTAATATAAAAACTTATTGTAATTTTAAAGAATTTTCCAAACAAATTATCGGCTTATGTGCGTTGCTCTGTTCTGTACACTTTTATAATGGAACTTTTATTTTAGTGATCATAAATAGCTTGCTTTACTTATTAGTTCTTACTTAATAGGTAAAAGTTTTGTAAATAAATAAATAAATAAATGAGGACTTTCCAGCACTAATACAAAGTGATTCCGACAAAATGAACTGTAATAAAAAATCCCATATACAAGAACAGTAATGAAATTTCTTTGAATTGTGTCACGTAGATTGGAATCAGAGCAGGTGTTGAAAGTGTGCGCCGTTTTCAAGGCACGCCGCTACCCGCCGTTGCATATTCTCCGTGACTCCGTGACTTGCAGTGTTTCTCTGTTCTTGATTTCAGCCGAAGGGATTTCCTATAAATGTTATAACTTACTGGGTTTATGTATATACGCCCTGTCAGTAAACCCCACAAAAAGAAATCCGAGTTGCTCAGGTCGACGGATATTGACGACCACAACCTTTTAGAGATGATCCGGTTGGGGAAGAAGCTCTCAATCAGTTCCATAGACATATTGGATGTGTGGCAGGCCGCCGAATCCTGCTGAAAATAATCCTCTGTCAGTTCCACAGCACGAATTCGTCAAAAATACGGTAATATACGGTACAGTCCACTGTCGTATCGAAGAAGTTCATCTAATGGTTCGTAACTCTATAGGACATAGGCACATCACACGCCTGTAAATCATTAGACTTGGCCCACGGATTAATATATTGTAATTTTGATGATTATATGCATCAATTGCGGAATTATTCGCAAATTCATTGAACCGGTTTTATATGATTTATGCTGTAGTACCTAATTGTAATTACAATAACGAAGCAACGAATTATCATCGCCGGGACTATTTCGAATAAAGTTGCATAAAGTGTCCTTATAGAACAATTTATTTGACGTGGTTGGCATATTTAACGAACGACTTTAATGCGGAAGTCATAAACTTCAGGCCATCTTGAAAGTTTTTTAATACTCATCAGAAGATCTAAACAAAGTCGGCAGCAGTTTTCCACTGAAGTTTTATAGCAGGAAACCTGAGTGAATTACGGAGAAAGTCATAATGAATTTGAACCAGATGAAACCACGCTTCACAACTTTTGCGCTTAGATTAGTATAATTTCTGTAAATTAATTATTCCTCTTTATTCTTCTTAAAATAATATAACACCATAAATAAACTTAAAATAGACCTAGTCTTTATATTACTTCATTTTTAAAATTTATAATAATCAATTATGCACGGATCGTATGAAATTCAGATCCTGTACTTGTGTTTATTTTCCTTACCGCTATACACTTGAACTTCCTTGATGTTTATATTGTAACTGCTATTTAGGAAGTCATTTCTCTTCTCCCCATCCCCATAATTCCCATAATGGCTTCTTTTGATATGAAATTTTCTCTGTGAAAAGATGAGATGGGAGAAAAAAGCGGAGCATGCGTTCTGTATCGATTGGAAGTTGAAATAGAAGAACCTTTCAATTCAACCCCTTTAGCTCACCCCTCCCTTTCTAAAGTCCCCTTTTTATTATTTCTCCCGTTTTCACCATTCTTTTTCCACTTTCCTCCTTTCCATCCCCCCCTTTTTTTTTTTCTCGCTCTTTCGTTCTTTTTTCTACTCTCTCTCGCTCTGCTCTTCTGCTGCTCCGACGTCTTCCATCTTTGTGGATATCAATGTCGTTGACAGGTTTTTCACCTCGATTGAATCCTTAGGAATGTCAATTGAAAGCGAGTTAGAAGAGTTCACACGCAGGATTGCTGCCACTGCGACATCGATGAGTTATTTTTCGATACGACCGTCGCATACAGATTGAACGCCGAACGAATCGCCTTGCCCTCACCCCGGATTGTGTGAGTGTGTGCGCGTATGTGTCTGTAGGTGTGTGTATGTGTGTTGGCTTGGGTAGGGAATTCGAGTTTAATTCCCTCCCAAGTGGAGATTTCTAAAAATACGACCTCTCTCTTCTTCAGAGAGATTAATTAATTTTCACGAAATCTTAAGTTTTAAAAGAAGAGTTTCTTTTGTTCTAATTGAAGTAAAAATAGAACCCCAAAGTCACATTGTACATGTTTTATCCGTCCAGGACGCAAATGGGATTTTATTTTTGTTTTTTTATATAATGCCTTATTGCAGAGCAAAATGTTGTAATTGGGTAAATAAACATGATTAATCCAAAGGGCTGAAACATAATAAAATTGGCTTTTATATCTTACATGAAATTCTATTGCATTACAAAAGCCTATGTTTATTTTAAGTCAATCATAAGAACGAACAAAGGATGCTACGAGAGTACATAAGTTTTCCTACTTTTCTGCAGGTAAATGGGTAAAGATAGGTCAAGATAAAAGACACTTCTTTTTTTTTCGACATAATCACCGAAGTTATTCAAGCATTTGCCATTAGCATAAAATGTAGTTTTCCATTTCCCTACGATAGAAAATGGCGTTCTGCCTCTTAAGCCATTTCACTACTTCGTCTTCACTGAAAAATCGTCTATCCCGTATATGTTTCTTCATTTTGCCAAACAGATGAAAGTCCGAAGGTGCCAAGCCCAAGCTGTACGGTGAATAGGGAACGCATTGTAAATGCTGAACGAGGCGTGTATTTGTACGGGCGACAGGAGGTCTAGCATTATCGTGCGACAACTCCGCTCCTTTCCCTGTACAGACCCATCCTCCTATAAACGTTGATTCCGTGTTTTCAGCCCACAGATAACGATTACTGCGCATACCTCCTTCTGTAGCCATTTATTCTTTATCCTCCATTGCGCCTATAATAAATCTAATACTGTACTAAGCTGCGCCCGGATTCTGTTTTACCAACTTGTGCAGCTCTGTGCTATCTATCGTTGAAACTACAAACTATAGGATACATAATTATTATATAAGAGTAGGAGTTGTGATAAAATATTAATTAAAAAAATAAATAAAACTCCATTTAATTAAAAGAAAATAAATAAAATAAATAATAGAAACAATTAAAAAAAGTCACCCAATTATTCGTAGACACGTAGATGACAATCCTGTTCACAACAATCAAACTAATCATAATATCACACATTGTAATAGATTACATTGTTTTGTTTATTTATTATTATATCTTGTGTTATATTGTTTTTAACTGAAATTCATTCAAAAAGTTTACATACTGAAGATGGGATAAAAATCCCGAAAACGTTTTATAATACATTTCAAATTTGTCATCTACGTGTCTACGAATCATCGAACTTTCAACATAGACGTTCTTCACCTGTAACTGTGTGCCTCCCTGTGTTCGTGTAACATTTCTCCACAAGATCTTCGTTTCTTCTGAGTTTCATCTGTATTTCATCTCTGCTTCATCTACATAAACTCCACAAGACCTTTGTTTTCAATTGTGTTTCGTCCTTCAACCTTTACATTTATCCATTGGGTGACTTTTTTTCATTGTTTCTATTATTTATTTTATTTATTGTCTTTTAATTAAATGGAGTTTTATTTATTTTTTAATTAATATAGGATACATAAGTTGCAGCAAGCTCCGATGCTCGGTTTTTGAATAATAAAATAGGGAAACTTATTTTTTTTGATTTACTTTCCTATATTAAAAGTAAAAAGTAAAACAATCCTAAAGGAATCCATGAAATTCAGAAGTTAATTTTTGGGTATAAGCGTATGGTATGTCAGTTCAGCATCTAGAAGTCATTTAGGTGAACCAACGATTAGTATTTTAAAGCCAGATTTCTTTTGTCCAGTTGTATACGCTATTTTTGTTTAGGTGTACAGTAGAATGCATAACCATAATAGTACTGTAAGATCAGATAACTCATTTTCAACGAACGTCATCAAAATAAAAAAAAAAAACAAAAAAAATCGTAAAATTTGATCTATATAATATTCATCGATGTGTACTTTTATATCTAATATAGATTTCTTTTCGAATTGTAATTATAATGATGCTTACACTTTACGATGGTTGTTTATGAAACATAAAGAATTAAACTTGAGGGAAATCATTCGTAAAAATTATTAAGCCCTCAATAATCTTTTAACCATTTCATGGTAGCTAAGTTTCAGAGAGCAACTGTACTGTCCTGATATTAGTTGCCTAAATCCCAGAATTTAAAGATAGTGCACTTTACGAATATTTGAAATCGATTTTTTTTTCCATTTTATCATATTAAAGAAAATATTTATATTTTATTATTTAAGCTAACCTTTTCCGAAGCCATACGTTGTTTTAATTTAATTTATTCTAAATGCCTTAATAATTATTCTCGACGATTGCATAAATAAATTTTCCTCTGAGATAATATTTATACATTCCCCATTAAAAATACATTCGTATAATAAGTATTACGTAGACTAGGCAATAATGGTCATCGTATTGTCGAATCAGAATGTAAGGGCAATCGAAATAAACTTTTAAACTGTGAAAGGCGTTCTATTGGTGCAAATGACACGAAACTCGAAGAACGCACAATACAGATGATACGCTTGCATTTATTAAATAAACAAAAATTAGTACAAAAGGCTACCGAGAGTTAGCGCTGGAGTAAGAATGTAATCTCTTGCACATTAATTGAGACTAGCTACAACATATGCAAGTGACGAGTGAGATAAGGAGGGAAAAGTGCTTTGCTCTCAGAACTTCAACAACGTCAATGCATCTAGAACGATATTCAGGTAGGATAGTGCAACTTTCCATAGCTCCTACTCTTTTCCTTTAAACTGGCCTCCTCACTCACATGTATTCGTCCCATTTGAATTCTGGTTATGGGATCGGGTTCACCGCGAAAAACCCGTAACCTTCCCGCAGCTGAAATAGAGCATTAGTCGGGTTCAAAAGTTTAAAAGTTCCACACTTTTAGGGCCTCTATCTCCTAAACGATTGGATCAATCGAAAAAACACCAAGAATAAAACATTTCTCGAATATTGTGTACAATCTGAATATACCATTAAAAATAGGGGCTCCTATTTAAGATTTCAAAGTTACCCCCTTCCCCCAGCCCCCCTCACAAGGGGGGGGGGGCGTAATTTTTTAACTAATGAATTTCCCCTGCGAAATAATTCACTTTTGTTTTGTACATTTGTTCGTACGATGCTTAGTTTCCGATATTCAGTTGTCTCAAGATAAATGCCTCACCCTGTATATGTTGGTCAATCAAATGGTATTTCACACTAGTCCATCCAATATCTATTCCGATGCTTTTAACATCGTTCAGACAACGGGGTACCATGCAACTGGTTTTTATTTAATAGATGGTGAGCGCATTATCTTATTTTGATTTTATTTATTTTTTTATTTCATTTATTAATTGTGATCCAGAACTTACATCCAGGTCAGTACAATAGACTCAGAGATGTACAATAGACTCAGAGAGTCGCAGTGCTCTGGTTTCTAGTATAACCACTTCGGTTTTCTTGTATAACCACTTCGGTTTCTCGTTTAACCACTTCGGTTTTCTTGTATAACCACTTCGGTTTCGTGTTAAACCACCCCTTACAGTTCATTAAGCATTACATCCAGGTCCTGTATGACCTGAGGCCGCCGAATTGGGTCCCTGGATGAACTTGAATTAATAACTGCTGTATGATGGTCACAGCAGCCGGGGGGGGGGGGGGAGATCGTGAGCCACTGATGGTCGACCATCTAGTGACTAGCCGTGCCTGATGTTGCTTAACTTCATAGAAGTTGCGTTTCAGTGAAAGCCCACCAGGCCACGGCCTCCCGCAACTGTCGGAGGGCATGTTCTGCATTGTGTTTTCTTCACTTCAACTGTCGTATCATTTGCACCATAGAACGCCCTCTGCAGCCCTCTAAGTTGGGAAGTGGTAACCCTGTATATAAAATTTAGGTCCAAGGGACAATACTTTGATGACAATCCAAATATGACCATTCTGACGATGATTACGATGGAATGAAACGTGGCCATAAATGATATTTCTAAAAGTCTCGTAATGTATTTTGGTCCTTTTTAAAGAATGCCTCAAAACAACGGGAATTAAATAAAATAAATAATGTCTGGATACTTTGGGCACTATTCTTCTTAAATGAAGACACAAAGAAAGCCTTTCCACAAAGGTTTTTTAATAAACTTGTATATGCGTATTTCACTGCCAAAGGGTATAACTTTATCTGCGCTTTCTTTTATGAAGAGTTAAACTCGTTTTTAAAAACGGGATAATAGAGGGTTTTATCATCTATTATTTATTTTCACGATAATTAACGTTTCTCGTAAATATCTTATCACAACTTTCCAACAGCCTGATTCTGCATTGGACTATCAATATTCACTTTAGACAACGCACTCGTAAAAAAGAACTTTAACCACCCATTTCCAAATACAGGTTCAGATAAATAAATTCCGCTATGTCCGCCTGTTTGACTCTAATGATTAGAGCTTGTCATTGCATGAATAGAGATTTTATTTTTCCTTTCGTGTTCCATAGCTTATCTTTCTTATTTTAATTGGTTCTGATAGCCGATTGGAACCATCTATCTCTTTGTGAATGACTTACAGCAGCGATTAAAACGTAGAATAGGCATATGCTGGTTTTACTGGAAATGCCTTCTGTTCAATCAGAAATTATAGATCTCAAAGGAACAACGCGAGGTATCGAACAGAGTGGTCTTTCGCAGACCTGATAATAACATCAGCTTGAATAACATGCTGCTTTAGAAGTTTAACTTTCAGACCTAGTCCCGTTACATAATCCTTTTTAGGTATTCAAGTTTTTTACCACCATATTACTAATATCTTTCTTCAATATTAATCGATAATTGGACATTCTGTAAGGTATATATTAAATTGAAGCTCAGCCTTTTCTTTATCATCACCAGCAGCAGCAGCGACCAAATCATTAATTGATGTAGGGTATTCACTTTCCATCAAATACCATCATGTTTCATCGAGTATTCTGATATAAATCATCTGTGTAAAATTTAGCATTCTGAATCTGTTTTTCCATATTTATTTATGTTAAGAAGAAATGCTATGTATTTATTTGCTCGTAAGAGCCTTCTCATACGACGTAACTTAAAACAACTAAACTAATTACTATCCGAAATCACTAGTTAGTTTCTGAAAAAAATTCGCACACTATGCTACTCAAATCTTTGTAATTTTATCACTCGGTTAATTTGAGACTCGCGATGTCTACTGACTCCAGTGATGAGGAGATTATCTTTCATTACTATAATCAAAGGGGGAAAAGGCGGAACAAAAAAAGAAAGCATTTGATCTATCCTGATATTGAAACAAATATAATGGTTTAGGATGATAGCCGGACAAAATTTATATTTGTAGCATTTTATATACACGTATAAGATAATTTCCATAGGTAATTCTTTCAATGTAATTTTTATGTGTAAACGATATTATGATTAAAAAATCGAGAGTGCTTTAAACTTTTTTTTTCGCATTTTATTTCATAAGAGCATTCGGTTGCTTTAAACATTGTAGTCCCACATATAATGGTGGTTCTAGTAAAACAGGAGTGTTTACTAGTGTTTGTAGTCAAAGAGGAAATGTCAGGAAATGTTAAACTTATTATGATATTTTTAATGATGGCTCCATAATCTTTCTGAAAATTTTGAACACAAACGATAACACGGAAGCATATGTGCCATTTTAGCAGATCATTGACGACAATTTCAATAGTTAAAGTTCGAAGCTATTCAGCAACCATCTTCTCCGTTAATGTTTTATGAGCTTTAATGAATCTGCGTTTTATTTCATTTCTGCCTATTTGAAATTGATTATTAAATATTCAAGAAAATTGAATACGAAGAGTCCACGAAAGCGGAATATTTCGAACAAAAGGGGAAGAGAAACTCGTTAGAAATCCTGAGCGCGAATTAGACAGTTCTGCCCTTCGACGAAAGACTCGACCCGATCGTAATAAAATCCAGGCTCCGCAACGGAGACCGATGAAACTGTAGGAAGATAAATGGAAACTAATATTTTTACGCCAACGAGCTCGAAGAGATCAAGCTTGTTACCAGTAATTGGGTTTCATCTATTCGCGTCTTGCGAACGAGGCACGAACTGCCACTAGAAATAATCCAAGAACTTAGCGCGGCCCACTAAATTATGGATGGAGCTAGTTTTTCTTCTGAACAAAAGGCATCCACAATTTTCAAAGACAACTCTGGACCCAGAGAGAAGGAAAAAAAATTGAAAAGGGGCGAAATCATTAATTCCACCCTAATAAGCATCTCTGAAATTTTTCTAATATCTTGGGTACCTAAATAGAGCCAAGGGGCGTGCTGCTTCTGTAAATAGAAAGACACGCTTTGTATTGTCATAAAGTGTAATATTAAAAAGAATTTGACTTTCTTATTCATTATCTGAAAACTGGAATTGATGACGAAGATGATCAAGATTCTGTTTACCTTGTATGGTGTCGTATCATAGGTAGAGAACGTGGATTGGTGTACACATTAGGAAGCCACATGGGTTCCATCTGTCGCCTGTTGGCCGTCCATGTTTCAAATTCCGATAACGTTGTTGCGGCGACTTGATTGAATTGCGATGATATGCAAACACATGGGAATATGAAATTAATTATGTGCGTTCCTAGGAAATGAAAAAAAATTCCAAAGCCTGATCAACTTAATAACGAAAATTTTATTTCTATGAAGTTTCGAATTTTTTTTTCTCTGAAGAATGGTTTGATAATTAAATTGGCTTTAAAAGTTAGGAAAACTGAACACGTTTTTAATTCCTTGATTATAAATTTATAAATTAAAGTTCAATTTTACTGATAAGTTGTTAAATATAAATGTATTAACACATAATTTTTAATGAAATTAAGAACCTGTGGTAGTAAATGTACGCGCACCAGGTGAGTTGTTATTGTTCATTGAAAATAAAAATGAATTTGTTTGTCTATGATATGAAAATTATTTTATTTATAAATCACTCACTTGAGCAACAAATAAAGAAAAATTATTTATACATTCGGTAATAAACGGTAACAAAAATATAACGCATTATAGCTCCCAAAACTGAAGGATAATATATATATCCAAATTTTTGCTTTAGCATCTATTCACCATCTCGTGGAGCCTTCTTTTGCAGCATAAACGTCAGCAAACCTCTTAGGCTCAATTGGAGGAATTTATAAAAAAAAAGAATATTCATTTCATAGATAAACAATTACATTTTTATTTTCAATGAATAACAGCTCATCAGGTGCTCGTATATTACTGCCACGGATATTTTCTACTCAATCTTTTCTTACCAGGTTTGAAGAAAAGGGACTCTGAAGAAACACTTGATGCAATCAACTGTTATTTCTATTTAACCATTTTAAATCGCAAAATTTAATATTAATAAAGAAATAAAATACACTGACCTTAGGAATCTGTGGATGCTTGTATCAAAGAAAGAGAGGAAGGAAACTCCACTTGTCCACAAATTAAACTTTTTTTGTGGACAATTGGAGTTTTCTTCCTCTCTTTCTTTGGCAGAATTTAATGTGTTTGCATTTGGTAAAATTTATTTTCTGATATCAAATTTCTTTCTATATTTCTCATTCCGTATTAATCTAAAAAATTGACCGATAGAATATCCAGATTGAGCGAAAGACTAAATTTTCTTCTCATCATCCAGCACATCTTGACTCAGAATAGAAATTGATCGGAAAAAGCGTTAAAAGCCTTTAACATATCAAAAAGATTTTAGATTTTCGATTTTGCATAACTTAGTTAAAGAATGTTGCCAACCCTTATTAAGATTCTAGTTTAATTACTTCAAAATCTGCATTTTTCTGTGGTGTTTTATTTCCGATTTGTGCATTTTGTTTGACAACAACAACAACAACAACAACAACAGCAGCAACAACACAGGTTTTTATATTGAGTCTCCCTCTGTTTCAGCTTTTGTTTGTTTGAATGTTTAGCTGGAAATCGGCATGTAGAAGCAATTTTTAATGGAAAAGTTATAAATTGTCTTCCATTAATATCTTTTCCATTAAGATTTTTCCATTAATTTCTTTGAATATTTTTTTAGAAATGTTTTCTTACAAGCTCTTTTTTTTCCAATTTGGAAGTAAGAAATGAAGGTAATATTATCCAAAAGTTATATTTTAATTTTTTAAAAAAGAAAGTCTAACATTTTAAATGAGGAAAAATTATGCTCAGGAAGCAAAACGAAATTGCCATTTAATCTTAAGCTTATGAACAGTTTCTATGGGATATTATTAATAGTAAATTTATTATCTAAATTTTATATAAATTATATTCTATCTATCTTTGGTCTAATTTAGGACTACACCACTTTTATTTTTAACTAGCGGACCCGGCAATGCTAGGATATTGCTATTTGGCTAAATTTGAGCATATATATACAATTAAAATTATATGAAATTGCATTGAATTCACTTAAGTTTATCGTTATTCAACAGCAAAATGCAATTTTCCACAGCAGTCGAAATGTGAAAAAACCCATTCTTCAATTAACTTTTGTAAAAACAACAGCGCTACCTGTCGGATTTCATTCAGTCCACTCCTCCACTCATAAGAAAACTGAAATTTTCAGCGAAATCGGTCGAGTAATTTTTGAGTCTATAGGGTACATACATACGAACATTGCCGTTTCTTTATATAGATTTTTTAGGCAAAAATTTATTTATAAAATAATTTTTTCAATTCACAATTACGATCTGTTGATCTGCATCTTCTGCTTGAATCAGAATCTCCTAAAACACATTTTCTTACCTGTAAGTATATTTGTCTTCTGAATATATTGGAGATATAGAAATGAAGCGAATCACTCGTCTTGAAGTCTTAAGACCAATTAGCTTCATTCACCAATTTCGTAGTTTCACATAAATTCATTTTTAATTTCGCGAATTAGCACAACTTATTTGGTTAGATGTTTAAACGAAAATGAAAAAGAGGATGGGGAGGGAGGGAGGCGATACTATAAAAAAACAACAACAAAAAACACACAAACAAACAAACAAACGAGTAAAGCTTGCGGTAACGGCTCAAGACCGTCCGGATGATTAAAACCGCCTTTAATCGCAGAGCAGCACTTGAGTCCCATTCGAGACGGTTCGTCGTCGTCCCTGCTGCTGCTGCTGCTGCTGTTGTTGTTGTTGTTGTTGTTCTTTGGTCGTGGTTCGTTGAATGCTTCTGCTCCGTCTGTTTAAGAGCTTTGCATCTAATAACGTTCCAGAATAAATAACGGCATTAATTAAAATTAGAGTTAACGATGCCCGATAATATAATTGTGGAGCGGGAAAGAAGCTCTGATTAGGCTGGGCAAGAGGGAGAATTGCTCCGGCGTCTGGCTGTTAACCTCAGGCACACGGTTTAATGTTGACAATAACATTGTCCTAGCAGGGGCTGGCGATGGCCTGCTCCGCTTCTGGGAAGAGGGTCGTCATTACACCCGAGCTCCAGAGGCCAGATGCGCACGTGTTCTTTGATGAAGTGAAATGCGAATAACTTTACCCTCCAACCTACCTCTCTCTCTCTCTTTCTCTCCATTCTGTATGTCCGCCTGTATGAATGTTCCATCCACCTGCCGCTTTGTTTCTCGTTTTTTGTATGTCCTTGTGTGTTCACGTATAAGTGTGTGTGTGTGTGTGTGTGTGTGTGTGTCTATGTGTAAAAACGCACGTTTGAGAGATGTTTTTAAGGAAGCTTGTGGTTACCTGAAGATTTTTGTGTTGCAGCATTCACGTTTGTTTCCACTCATGCTACAAGTGAGATTTCGCCAGGGCGAAATTCCTCATTAAGTAATAAACAGAAATTAAGGTCGACCATTTGGTTAAAATACGCGACTTAAGTGGCCTTTACCTTTTTCATGGAGGATTTCCTGCCGTCTTTACACTTTGTTCAAGAACTCACCAACGTTACCTGCATTCCTCATGCGGTTGCTCGGTAAATTATGAAGGCGCCCTTAAACCAGGGTTCCATTAAAATTTAAACGAGCAACAATCTGAAAGTTAAAAAATATAATAACAAACAGATTTAAAAACAAGCACATAAAGAATAAAACAACATTTTTTTTAAAAAATAAGATCATAAAATTATACAATTCGACATAGTTTGTTGTTTTTTTTTACTTTAATGCTTCTATAATCTAGCAACATCAATAAAAAAGAAATGTATTACATTTTAATTAATATTAATTTTTAAAACGCTTTTTCACCGATATATTATTTTCTCAATAGATATTAATTTTAACAAATTAGCGCAGCAGTTCTGAAAGCATTAAACACGTGCTCGTGCTCTTTTTATCTTATCAGTATAATCGCTTTTTTTCAAAAAATATTTAAAACATTTTCATAGAGTGCGTAGGTTTTTTTTTTCTGACCGTAGTATTATTAAGGAAATGGTTTCGGAATCCGAGAGAGAGCAACCGTATGTGAAATGATGTGAAACGATTCAAATGCTTATCCTGAAAATTAAGAAAACCTATGCCAATGAAAGCCAACTTACGAGTTCTATGCCTCGTAGTTCTTCTGGGGATATTAATGGTTTTAAATATAATTAATATTGCTTAGAATAAAATAATAAAATAAAAATTCATATTATAATTCCTACTGCTTATAAATCGGTTTATAATTCAATATTTTAACGTAATTCGATATAATTATTTTAAAATTAGAAACTCATAAAAATAACATCTTAAAAGAAACATTTCCTTCATAATTTAATGTTTGATTTAAGAATTTGCTTATATTTATCTGTAAATTCTGATGACGTGCTGATCCGGTATGATAATTTTTAACCTCAAATAAACTGAGTGACCAGATTATTAGGACCAACTGACATTTGTAGGGAAATTTGCTATGATTTCGCGCTGAAGTTTCTAGTAGGCCAGACTATTATAAATAAGGAAGCAGATTGTTTACCACGACAGTAGAAGTGACTTCTTTCTGAAGATATGGCAAACGATGCGATTTAGCAGCCTTTGAACGTGGGATGATTGTTGGCGCTCGGAGCCATGGAGCGAGTATCAGCAATACAGCTGCAGTCGTTAAATGTTCAAGATCAGCCGTTGTCAAAATGTTTAATAAAGACTGTACTGTCAGCCAAAAAACTGGGTCTGAACGTTCGAATTGTGGTCGTCAGCGAATAGTCAATTTTCGGGAAGAATGGAGAGTGGCAAGACTAGTACAAGACAATAGAAGGGCAACAGTACATTAAATTATTGCAGATCTTAATCAGGAATCCTCTCAAATAATCTCTGAATGCATCATATAGATATGGAAGCTGAAGGCCTGTTCGAACATGTTTGCTGTCTGCAGTTAACAAGATAAAAGATCTTCTATTCAAACAGGAACACAAGGACTGGACATTCGAGCATTGGAAAAAAAGTCATTTGATCCGATGAATCATGTTTCCATTTGCATCATGCAGATGGCAGAGTGAGAATTTGGCGGAAACAACATGAAAGCATGGATCCCACATGCATGAGTACAACCCTTCAAGCTGGTGGTAGCAGTGTTATGGTTTGGGGCATGTTTTCCGGGCATGATTTGGACTCTTTAATTCGTGTGGAACAACGTCTGAATAGCAGACCATACCAATGTATCGTTGCTGATCAAGTTTATCCTATCACGTTGATGGCGTATCCCAGTGGAGATGGCTTCTTTCAACAAGACAATGCGCATGCCACGGTGCTCGTATTGTACTGGAGTAGTTTTAATAACATGAAGAAGACATTACCAATCCTGGGTTATCTTGATTAGGTGGCATCCACAATACCAGATCTCAATCCAATTAAGCATTTGTGAGACGAAGTTGAAAGAGCTTCAGGCAGGTAGTTCCACAACCATCAAATCTCACACAATTAGACGGTGCTATTCATCAGGCATTGTATCCTCGCATCACCTTTCAAAATCTCGTGACAAGAAGATTCACCGCAGAAAGGCAAAAGGTAGCCCAACCAAATACTCTTGGGGTGGTCATAATAATTTGGGCATTCAGTGTATTCCAATACAATAACACATTGAAAAGATTTTTTATTTTATAAAATCTCTCATGTTATATTTTGAATAAAATCTGAAGTACAAAAATCCAAATTTAAAGTAAAAATTTTAAATGTTTTGAAGAAAATTTTATTCCATCGCAGAAAACCATATTATTAACACTCCTGGATTTTTATCTGAAGATTGTTTTGGCTTAGTTTGATGCATCAATGAACTATTTCTAAAGATAATATTGGTACACTTTTATAATTTTTAAATCATTATAGAAGTCGCATCTCGAATAAAATGTTACCAACATTTATTTATTTTTATAGATTGTTATGCATCCCAAGAAATAATAATTCACGTACAGTATTAAGTTTCAATTGCCGATTAATTATGATTTTGTTGATAAAATCAGGATATGTAAGGAACCATTATAAGCTTTTCTAAAATATTAGACGAACGCTCAGAAGATTGGCAAATTCAGTGGCTGATGGTTTCAGTCATTTAACAAACGCTACGGATATAGCTCTCGACTATCAACTTTAAAACGATCGGTATAGGATGAGTTATTTAACGGATGGTCTGTTAATAGACCAAGAAAATGTGAAGTATAATGTCCTTAATTATCTTTCTGTTAATTGATAGAATACAATGTATATTAAATTTTGCTAACTACGTATATGTTGACGTAATTTTTGTTTTTGACATGTTTAACGGCAGTTCACCGAAACTATGAAGATTTGACATTTGAATTTTGACATTAGATCCATTACCAAGTTGACACCTTTAAACAATCCAAACTCAAATCTGTCCATAACATGTTAGCTTCATAACCGACAACTATAAATTGTCGCATATATTCGGATCAAGAATATATCAATGCATTATCTAAAGTAATAAGCCATTAAGCATTGGAAACGTTTATAAATAAATGCGTTCGAAACCAACTGATAATGTGAATTCTAACAAAGCCAACAAAGCGATGTTGTATAATAAATAACCAAAGTATACACTGAACCCTATCTAGCGAGCAGCACAAAGGATTAAACCATGATTTAAAAGACCTTATTCGCTGTATTTAAACAATGATTTAAATAGTTTAATAAATTGAGCAAAATATAACTTTTTCTGAAAATCGTCACAAAAATAATAATTATTTGATTTCTTATAATACAGTGTATATCTTCAAGTTTTTTCTCTTTAATTATCCATAAAAAATTTATTTTTAATAATAATTTATTTATTTAGATTGGAAATGATAGCAAAAAGACCGCAAAAGAAAGCGCTAATAAGAACTTTAACAATACAAAATTTAAACAATGGATGAAGTTTTATATATTTAAAAATCATTTGTCATTCAAAAAAATAAATGTAATATTGTTCCCAATAAGTTTTATTTTCTTCGTTCTTCGATTTTGGCCATCTTTGGACCGCGTGATTTAACACTCATGATTTCCTATCATGTTTTTGTGTTAAGTGAAGTTTGAAAGAGGGGAATAGATATATTTCAGATTCAAATTTGAAACTGGAATGGGGAAGTTGCATGAAAATTTTAAATTATTATTTTCTATAGTATACGTTATCAATATCAAGGAATAGTAATTCTTTTGTGAAAAATATTCATAGTTATTTTTTTAAAAAATATTAAAGTTGACACCACAAGAAAACGATACGTCATAGCCTATGAGTATTGTGATGTCACTTGCTTGCTCGAAATTATCGCCAACAATGGTTAAAGCTTACACCCAACAATGCTTAATCATCAGATCGAGTTTCACATGCACATAAAATCATTGCGTTTGGTGGAAGTGACGTCAGATATCATTTTCGTTGGGAGGCGTGGTTTCCCGTTTTTAGCGCTAATTTTAATAGGTTTCTTTAATATTTCTAATAAATTTAACAACGATTTTGTATTCAGCATAACACAATCTGTATCAAACAGTGCTTTAATTTGTAAACAAAATTCCATGCAACTTCCCCATTGTTAGTTCCAGAGTATGGATGAAAATGCTGAAAGGATTATAATGAAAAGGGACAAACACAAACATCCATTCTCTCGGTGGGATTCGAACCCGCGACTCGATGGTTTCGAGAGCGGCGAGACCTGCGCCTTAAAGCTAAGTTTCCATGCATGCATTTTTGACGCATTTATAACTGCGTCTCGACGCAGAAAGCAAATGTGCATCTGGACGCACCTAGACGCACATTGCAACAGCTCTTGACGCATTTAATTCGAACGCAAGTATCAGTTTCCATGCATGCATGAAGTCTACGCAGAAAGTTCAACTGCGCATGCGTCATGAGTTTATGTTTTGCAATTTTTCTCGTTAGAGGGAGAAGCTTCTCTCTAACCATCATGCCACCACCTTGGTGTTTTTCGGTTTCTTAAAATATCATTATTAATTTCTGGTGTCCGAGCACAGATTCCATCAAATGAAGAAAAGGAATTGATGGAAGGATTCCTCTGCTTTCTTACCGTAGCATGTACAGCATTATCTGTACATGCAAACCTAAATAAAAGAAAACATCGGCACTGGGTTCTAATAAAAATATTTTTATATCTAAATTTCAATTCATTTGTTTTTTCCAATATATCTTTACACTTTTAATTCATCTTTACACAAATGTAAATAGTACAGTGGAAATATTGGCAATTTCATTTATTTTATTTTCACGTCATTTCGGTAATTCTTTGGTCATTTTATATCGTTATTGTCTTTTATGTTTACATTGTTTTCATTTCATTTTAAATAAAATAACTGATTACAACATTATTTTAAAAGGTATACTCTTGAAAATTTATATTTTGCAATAGCGTATCTAGGAAATACACGCGACCTTTCGCGTTCGTTTAGAGGGCGCGCCCGCTGGAAGGTTAACAAAGCAAGTGCGCTTGCGCAAAACAATCATGTGATCTAGAAAGATTTGAGACGCAGTTACAAGTGCGTCAAGAAGTAGAAAGCCTATCTACTTCATTTTTCTGCTTCCAGACGCATGAACTCCAGACGCACATCAACCAAGATTCGGAGACGCAGATATCTGTTTCCATGATACGTGCGTCAAGACGCACCAATCTATGCGTCTAGACGCAGAGACGCAGATAAAAACGCATGTATGGAAACTAAGCTTAACGCATTCGGCCACCGAGTCGAAGTTTTATTTTAAAGATTAAAAAGTCGTAAATTTTCATTTTATTTCCCAGAAGATCATTTTATTTTACTTTATATATCTCAAAAGTAGACAATTATAAACGTCATAGCTAAATTTTTAACAATAGAAGAAGAAATTTAAAATTTTTAATTTTAATTAGTTAACAATGAAAATATCTGAAAAAACGTATCGGGGCAGCTGAGATCTGAATTATTGTCTAAGTTAACCCATTTCAAGGAACATTACTCCAAACATTTTTGGTCTATCGTGCAACGTTTTTGCTGTATTCAATAGCACGAAATCGACTGATAACCCTAATAATCAACATGATCCGCCCAAGACTATTATGTCAACAATAAATAAAGGACAATGGCTAGATACTCACATTACTCCTGCCCAGATACATCACATTCTGAAATCTTGTAAAAATAAAACGTCTCCTCGGGACGGATTTATTACCATTAAGATTATAAAAAAACTGGGGTTCGTTTGGTAATTTGTTGCTACAGCGGTTGTTACAGGTCATTATTAATTCATGGCAAAATCCTACCGAGTTTAAAAAGACATTAATCGTTCCTCTCTACAAAAAAGGGTCTATACATTAATTGACAAATTTTCGCCCTATTCGCATTTTATCCACATTTGCCAAGATTGCTGAGAAGCTTATTTTTGCTCAACTAAAAACTATCTATGGCACAAAATACCCTCTAACCAAGCTGGCGATAGGCCGAAAACAACTTTATTGCTTACCGTGTTTCATATTTTCAACTATGTCATCGACACTACTGATAAGGACCTGGTGTGTTATCTTGTAAATACGGACATTTCCAAAGCCTTTAACACTGTAGATCGGCACCTGTTCCAGAGAGAACTATAACTATCTCGATATTGACAGTAAGATTATGCAACACCCTTCGACCAGAGGTCACCTTCAGGGTGCTCCATCTGCCACGGTCCTATATGCTGCCGCCACGGCTGAAATATTTAAACTACCACTTATCTGCTATATCAGATCATACGTTGATGATAACTTCTTGAACAAAGCTTGCGCAGCTTCTGATCAAGCTTTGCTCCATCAGCAAATTACATCAAGACATTGCTACTTTAAACGCCTGGTATACGGATCATGGTCTCGCCTTTAACGAGGACAATACTACCATAATTTTGATTGATGGGAAAAATAAAAATACTCGTCAATTTTGTAAGATCTTTGGTATAACTCTTGGCAATCAACTATCTTTTGTTGATGCTATCAATCTTTTAATATTTGATGTCACAAGACAAAAATATTTATATTCTAGACTCCGCAAGATTTTAAATTGTGAAGAAATGATTAAGATGCTCAAATCTTGTTTAATTACTAAAGTATAATTTGGTGTTATTTTTTGGTCCGCCGCCTCTCATTTTCAGATCAAAAGAGTTCAGGTGCTGCTATGGGCCTATCAAAGTATACGCCCATTTCTGAAGTGTGTTCTAAATTTCAGAAATTTAACCTAAAAGGCATTATTATATATACGAAGCTTAAAGAAGTTTATCTTGCTTTAACTAACACCAAACATCCTTTACATTTTATTAAATCCTGGCTTCTAGATTCCCATACAAGATTGTACCAAACCGCCCCATATCTAAATTACCTTTCTAGGTTTTTTCCATATAACGCATTCTCTCTGTGGAATACTTTGTCATTTGACTTGCGTAACTTGATTTTAAATTGTAGGATACAACATTGTGTCTGTCATAATACTCATGTACATGATGTCAGGTTGTTGCAAAAGTTTCTTCCGATTCTAGAACCCGTGCCCAAGAAGGGCTTATTTTCCGAGGGGGGTGTTTCATATGTTTTCAAACAAATTATTGCATTCGATTCCTAAATATCTTTGCTATATTACATCCAAGAATCAACTTTCTGACTATACATCTGTGAGTGCCATCAACGGTCTGAAATGGACCTTTCACGCGAGCATATTCGAGCAATAATCTTCTACGAGTATTCTGGAAAGATCAGTGCTGCGCAATGTCACCGAAACATTTGCCAACGTTTGATTGCGCAGATTGAAACCAAAACCACGGAGTCAGCGTGCATTTGACTAACCAGCGAGAAAATGGCAGGGGAAAAAGCTAAACACTCTGACTTTAAAAGAAAAAAATGGAGGTGTTAAAAGAGTTTGATTCTACAAAGCAACAACAAGTTATTGCAGAAAAATTTGGCGTTCACCGTAGCCAAATTTCCAGGATCTTGTCGAATCGTGCAACAATTGAAAAGGAGTGGCAAGTTAACGAAAAACAAGGGAGAAAAAGGAAGCGAAAAGGTAAACATGAAGACATTAAAGATGCTTTAATTCCGTGGTTTAAGCAAGCCAGATCCAAAAAGTACCTATCAATGGCCTTATTTTTAATGGAAAAGGCACGTCAGTTCGCTGCCAACATGCAGATTGATAACTTTCATCCTTCAAATTGCTGGTTAGAAAGATGGAAGTGTAGAAATAACATTTCATTCAAGAAACTGCATGGTGTAAAACAAGATTGTGGATAACAAAGCTGCTGGAAGTTGGAAAACAGATGTTTTGCCGGATTTGTTGTCCTCCTACAAGGAATGCGTTGTCTTCAACGCCGATGAGACTGCTCTGTATTGGCGAGCTCTGCCTGATGGGAGCTTAGTAGAAAAAATGAAATCGTCTCTGGAAATAAGAAAGTGAAAGATAGAGTAACAGTGCTCCTATGTGCTAATATGGACGGGACAGACAAGTTCCTCCACTCGTAATTGGTCAAAGCAAAAATCCAAGATGCTTTAAAAATGTGAGATCACTGTCAGTGCCTTATAACAGCAATAAGAATGCATGGATTACTGGAGACATTTGGTGTGATTGGCTGCTTAAATTGGATAAAAGAATGGTGAAGTCAAAAAGGAAAATTTTGCTGCTTGCTGATAACTATAGCGCACATACCAGAATTCCTGCATTAGAAAATGTTGCATTGAAGTTTCTTCCTCCAAACGCAACTTCATAGAAGCAATTCAACCCCTCGATCAAAGAATCATAGTCAATTTTATGAGGCATTATCGAGTAAAAATGGTGAGAACAGTGTGCCGTATGATCGACGAGGGAGCCGATTCAAGAGCCACAGTTCTTCTCGATTCATTGCACTTTATTCGAGAACAGGATGTGACCAGTGCAACAATTGCCAACTGTTTTCGGAAAGCAGTTTTCAGTTCTACCACGTGTACGGCCCAATTTAACAGCGACCTGCATTATGAAACCTATCTTCAATGGAATGAATTAATATTTGACAATTACGTTAACATCGATTTGGATGTTCCGACAAGTGGTGATTTGACTAACGAAGAGATTTTTGCAGATATTTTACCAAATGACAATGATCAATCCGATGATGGTGATGAACTAAACATGGCTGCAGTGGACAAAAAAGTTACTAAACCTGAAGCATTGAAAGCAATGAATGTGATTCGAAAATTTTTCCAGAGCTCTTCTGATCGATCTGATTATTTTCCTTATGTTTATGCTCTAAGAAAAGGCAAAATGTCAATAGGGAATGAAAATTTAAAACAATTAAAAATTTCCAATTTTTCAAACTTTCATTGTGCATTTTCCACCGTCAATAAAAGTGTAATATGTGTGTAATTCTTTGCATAAGTTACCTTGCTAGTGCCCTTATATGTACACTTATACATGTACTTTATTAGATTTACTGTTTGATTTATTAGATTTATTTGGAGTTTGGATAAGAGCACAATCCGCTTAGCTGCACATTTCAGCTTAGTCCAAGATATGTGCACTTACGAGAGCTCGACTGTATAGGAAATAAGGAATTTAGTGCAATTGAACATATAGGACTATTAAAAATACACGTCGGATATTCTCTATAGTTGTCTGCTTTGAAATAGAGATGTATCTGAATATTCATCTTTAATTCTAATTGATTAGAAGGAAAACTATGCTGATATTTCAGCCAGACTGTCTAAAATTTTATTAGGCTGAGTAACTTTACAATTTACTTTAAAATTTTTATGGAAAAGAAAATTCATCATATTGTCTTTTACGCTAATGTTAACTGAAGCTCTTAAAGTGAGTTTAGAACAGAGATAAATGAAAAGAAGAGACTGGCAGAGACCTCCCCTCTAGTAGTGCCTTCGCGCCGCCATATTGGGACTGGTAAGAAATAGTTGATCGCCCGAGGCAATGCATGTGAATCGGTTTGGTTTGGTTGTTATTAACGTCCTTTTCAACTGCTGTGGTCATTTCAGGACAGCGTTATAGGGGCCGCAAATTTTGCCTCACAAGGGTTCTTTAACGTGCAGCCGGTAAACGACTACACGGGACTAACAGCTTTACTTCCCTTCCGAAGTGCGTGATCTCAGGATTTTCCCGGGCATCAGAGGCGATCACGTAACCACTGAGCCACCAACGCCGATGTGACTCAATCGCAAACAATTATTTTTTTCTCATATTTACCTAAGATATGTGGATTATTTTATTGGGGGACCACCAGAAAAACTTTCTCTATTAAACAAAAAAAAAATAATCATCCAATTCGGTCCATCTGATAAAAAGTTATTTGGTGATAGATAAAGTTAGTCTTAAACATAAATAAAAAAAAAAGTTTAAATGGAAAAGGAGGAAGAGATTATACAATTAACTAGGAAAATTCTCCTTTATAAATTATAATTTGAAAGTAAATAAAATATACAGTACACCAATTATAATCCAAATTATTGTTGATTTGTACGAGATGTTTTAATTATAATCTCTCCTTCTAATAACTAACTGAACTACCTTCTCAAATTGTATTGGTCAAATCGTTTTTTGAAAAGATCCAATACTTCAGTTGACAAATAATTATAGCATTAGTTAATTGCTTATAAAAATATGTGGATTAATAAAAATTGATTATTCTATTGAACTGAGAATTATTTCTTCCTTTTCTATTAATTTAAAATTTTAAAATGTTTGTCTTTTAAAAATTCGTTAGGCGTTGAATCAGCTATTTGAAGTCATTAAAAGTATACGTTATCGTTAGTTAATGCAATAAACTTTTTTTTATGAAAATCAGAAAACAGGTTATGCTTACTAATACTTCCAGAAATCAACTACAAAAACAGCTGAAATTACATTGAGAATATACGCCGCCTTAGGTTTTTGCCAATAGCAACATGGCGAATGCTGCACTTCCGGTGGCACCAGTAGCGCTCAGCGAAATGAATAGGCACTGCCAGTCTCTTTCTTTCATTTGTCTCTGGTTTAGAACTGCGGAAAATAGGAATGCCTATCCTAATCGTACATATTTACACACAAAAAATGCCTGAAATGTGCAATGGCAAGAAGGCAAAATACTGTTCAAGCTATCTGAACAATTCAGCTTAATAGAATACATTAACAGTTGAATTTCATTAAAAATCATGAATAAAAATGCGCATGATATCTTAACAAAGTATACAGGAAATACATAACAACAGTCGTGAGGCAAAAAATTGGGAAGGGGGAGGCCAGCGCAATCCTTTGACGACGAATATCTTTACATAAAAACGTACAGGGGCTCAAATATAAAGATGTATATCTTGCATTAATAAAGTGTAATTTACAACGAATTTCTTATAAACAATAAACTTATAATTAATAGTTGAAAGAAAGTTATTTATTCAACATGTTTCGGCCCGAGTCCGATTATTCGGCCAGATTATTCCTGATGATGGCCTCTGCCTGAAACAATAAATGGCCATGTTGAATAAATAACTTTCTATCAAGTCCATTAATTATAATAATTTAGTAATACACTAACCACACCTCTGTCAATTATATTCTACTTTTCTTTCAAAAGTTTTTTTTTCATATATTGTGTATAATAATCTATGTGTATAATAACCTATGACAATGCAAAATCCCTTTAAACCCTTTTGAAAAATTTTGCAAAAAAATTGAATTTTTGGGCGAGGTGAAAGTTAGCAATAAAAGTGTCATTCTTCGCAAGTTTATGGCTATTTGTTTTGTGTTTACATATTGTATGCTTCAAAAGTTTTATTAACAGCTTCTTTAAAATGAGAAAATGGACAATATGAAAAGAGTAAAGGTTCTGAATATGCCAGTTTACCTTTCACTTAGCTTTCATCTTGCAATACTTTAAAAACTTCTACTTTAACGTTATAACAAAGGGTCCATCACGTATACCGTCATAAACTTCGAAGAAGATAATGTCGCCATAGCGCATTTTAAGAGCCCGAGTTCTTTGCACGTCATCACCGTATTATAATTCATAAGGGGAGCCGTGCAGCTCAGGCAGACGTGAAGCGTTGTCATCTCCCCGTGTGAAATAATAATGCAGATGACGGCCTTCGAGGTAATTGCATTAGCCTTTATCATCTTTGGGGTCAAAGAGGATCACTGGCAGCATAAACATGCGTTGTCTCCGGAAGAAGAAAGAGAGAACGACCATAGGGAAATGTTGTCTCCCACTTCAACTCTTCTGAGAAAAAAAAAAGGAAAGAAAGAATTTTAATAAAATATTAATTAATAAAGAAAGGCAAGCGAGGAATGAATTTATCTAATTGATAAAGACGTTAGAGAGAAAGTAACTCAAGTAAACGAACCATAAAAGCGGTTCACCAAATATTACGTTTAAACATTCTTGAAAGTTTCTTGGAAAATTTGGATAGACTGTAAGATGTTTTGCTCTTAATTCTTTTTTTTTAAAGAATTGACATACAATCAAGAAATTTAAAACAACACGAATGACGTGTAAATGAACGCACAGTGTTATTGGGCGATGTTGAGGACATGCTGGAAATGTTCGGTTCCATTAATTTCTCTGGCTCGTTTGTATTAAGCTGGGAGTCAAAGACGGGTCGTTTCTTCGCTTGATTCATAACGGCAGCAACAAACAGCAGGAGCAGCAGCAGCAGCAGCAGCAGCAGCAGGAGAGCAGTAAGAGCAGAAGCAAAACTGTTGGAGTGATGAAAAGCGAAGGCAGAGTTTGCTCATGTTAATTAACAACGGCCGCTTAGGCTTTCAAGCTGCATCTAACGGCCGTGCAAAGACATTGGTCTCCTCATAATGTTCCCCGCGGCCGACGATTAAGAATTGTTAGCCGTGAAGCGCGCTCGCTCGGCGACGACCCATCGTAAATGATCCGGGAGAAACTCAGAGTGGTGACCTCGGTGAAGGAAAGGTTCCGGGCCTGTCATTCGCTTGACCCAAACAAACTCTCGCCTGTAGACGAGTGGTTAAATCCTCCTGATTATCTAAGATACGTCCAATTTCTTCTCTTCTCTCTGCCATGAATGCGAATTAAATTTCCGAAACAGAAGCGACTGCTGCTAAAATGCGAAAGCCCGCACGATTAACATTAATAGGAGAAGCGAAGGATTCACATCTCTGGCTTTGGCTTTTAAATCTCTCGCCATTATCGAATTATTCGCTCTCTTCCTGAGTTTAGTGATTCTCTCTCTCTCTCTCTCTCTCTCTCTCTCTCTCTCTCTCTCTCTCTCTCTCTCT
>JAHWFO010003124.1:2745118-2821143 GCA_023313115.1 Rhysida immarginata
CCCCCCCCCCCCCCCCAGCCGCAACTGATCCAGCAACATGCGATGCCACCCACGAGGAGATTCTTGAGGACCGGCGAATATCTGCCAAAAAGATAGCCCGATACTGAACATTTCCCGGGAGCGTGTTGGCTTCATCATCAGCACGATTCTCTACATGCGCAAGCTTTCAGCGAAGTGGGTGTCGAAATGTTTGAACTGTGATCAGAAGAAGAAACGAGTTGAGGCATCCAAAATCGTTGTAACTCATTTTGAAGCTGCAAAGGACTTTTTGGCGAGGTTCATGACTGAGGATGAAACCTGGCTCCATTCCTCGTATTTGATCCAGAAACCAAGGAACAATCAAAGGAATGGCGCCACAGCGCTGCCCACGGCCGAAGAAGTTCCGCGCCCAGAAATCTGCCAAAAAAGAAATGACGCCTGTTTTCTGGGACAAAGACTGTATTCTGTAGGTTCACTACTACCCCAGGGCTCTACTATGAATGGACAGTATTATGCTGAATTTCTGAATCATCTGAGAGAGGTAATCAAAACGAAACGTCATGTTCAAAGGAATCCTCCATTTGCAGATAATGCACCTGCGCATATGTCCAACGTTGTGGCTGCCAAATTGCATACCCTGGGTATCCAAATGGTCCAGCTACTCATCTGACCTAGCCCCGTCTGACTGTTATCTATTCCCACAATCTTAAAGAAACAACTGAAGGGTTATCGTTTTTAGGACATTTCTGATGTCAAACATGATCCTGAGGGCTGGTTTGAGGTACTTGAAAAGCTACAACAACGCTGTCACAAGTGCACTAATCTCAGGGGAGAGTATGTTGAATGAGTGTGTAATTTCACGCCTCTATCTCTATTCATTCTGGGCAAGGCCAGGAACTTGTCAACATCCTCTTGTAGATGTGAGGTTCTTCCGTACCGTACCTATTAACATAACGGATTGTGGTCTTACAGTACAGCATGTTAGGTAAAAAATAGATACTAACCGGTTTCGATTTTTGTATCCTGATAAAACCCACAACCCGTTATGTGAATAATACAGTTTAGCCTAGCTCTCGAAAACTATATCGAGAAACGCGTAAATTATAATTTATAATTGTTGTTGTAGACTTCATAAAAGGTGTAGTAAGAAAACTTAAAAAAGATAAAAGAAATCCGTGCATTGCAGTTTTAATTTTACCAGAATGCTTTGATAAATTAGTTAAAGGACATCGAACTATGTTAATAAAGTAGAAATTTCTGAAAGCAGAAAAAAGAAAATTCTAGATACAAACGGACATAAAGCAGACAACAGATCGAAAATCAACCGAAGATCAAAATAGATAACCCAGTTTAATATTAAATTTTTTAAAAAATTTTTTCAGTTTATTACATATTTTGAAACTCATATCAATACACAATCAATGCAATTAACGTAGCAACTTGGAAATAGCTAAAAAAAAGAAAAAAAAAGTTTCTATATCCTCACTGAATTTATTCCAGGAAGCAAAAAAACATTCGGTATATTTTGATTTATTTTGAACAAATGGGAATTTAATATTAGAACGTTTTTTATTTTAACATTTTTTGCATAGTTGTTTTAAACATCTGACACCGATTGCGTCCATGAAACGAAAGGGGGCGGGAAAAAAATGCGGGCTTAAAAAGGGTGGATAGGAGGTGGAGGTGGAAGAAAATGTTATTGACAGATGAGACAGCATTTTTACAATTCAAATTTCTATTTGGAGTTTCATGAAAGTATGTAAAAAAAAAAAAAAAAAAAAAAAAAAAAAAAAAAAGCAGAAACGCCCTACGAGAAATGTAAAATTTTATTGATTTTTCACAAATATCAATTTAGAAATGCCGAATATCTCAAAAGGAAACACTGCAAATAACGAAAGAGGAAAAATAAAAGAGTAAAAAGAAAGCAATTTTATCTAATGGGAGAGAGAGAGATGAAAAAATTCACATTTTGTAAATTCTTTTTCCATGCAAAGCATTGAAAATTATCGATTCATTCAGGTGGTGAATATTTTTCTTTAATTGTTTAATAATTCCCTATTGAATTTGTACACACACAGAGCTATTTGCTTTACAATGTTTGGAGGCTTAGTCTTCATAACAAATTAAATAATTCGCATAACTTCGCATTGAATTGAATTATTTGGACCTCGTGCAAATGAGAGATACTGGCGATATGCAATGTTCACTTATCAGATTTGGTAAATGAAATTTACGCTTTAGATGTATATTAAAATTACACTTTAAAAATATTTATTGCCTTTTTATGCACTTAGAGAAAACATTTAAAAAATTTTAATACATAGTACAAAATTAAGTCTTTTTTTTTTGCCTTTCATTTGCATTTTAGACCTTTCAAGTAAATACGTATTAGTGATTTTATAGGCTGAGGTTTGTCGAATAATAAAGGGAGCATTAACTTAGTTAGTTTTCTTCTTCTGTTTGGTTTCCAACCAGTCTTTATTAAAATACTAAATCTTTGTTATTCTAAATCCCCCATGGTCTCCATTGCCTTTGGCTGGAAAACGACGAGACGGGCGGCTTAAAGCCCCTCTGTCCGAAGTCGATGGAGGCTCCGCTTTAATTCAACTCTTGATTCCCCGACCAAAGTCACTTCGCGGAGCCGTTTTTATTTCTCAGTGTTCAAAATTTGCTCAGAACAATCGGAGGTCTACGTTATTTGCTCCTCTTTTATTGTTAATCGAAGAAAGGGATTGGCTCGATGGTAGCATAATAATTTCTCCAAGAACGTTTAAAGCTGAAGAAAATGAGCATTGAAAGCTCTGTTTTGTCGCAGGAAATTCTAGTAGCGCCGAGATTATTTCAACAGCAATTGCAATAATGACACAAAATGCTTAGGCATTGTCTTTTATGAAGACCAAATTAACTACATTTTTAATGAAGAATTTTAACAGTTTCTAAATTTGCTTACGAAGCGGTTTTTTAATGTACTTTTTTAATCATAGCTTATCAATTTTAGAAATCCAACTGGTATGTTTAAATTTGAACACTTTTAATTATCATTTGGTGAATCAAATGCTTGTCAAAATAAATTAAATGTTTTTGAAAGGTAAGTGGAATTCTCACAAATATCTTACAATGGTAATGAAATACATAAGTTTATTAAAGAATTAATTTTCATAAATATATTTGATCTTCACTTAAGATAACTGACAATCGATTGTTAGAATGGCCAAAACGGATTAGTTCAAATAATAATGCAAGCGCTTCAAATAAACAGTCGATAGAATGCATGGTTGATATTAATTGTGCGATATTACGCTTGCCCTCTTCCAATTAATATAATTGATACCTCTAAGATGCGAAAACGTGAAGAGTTATTTTGCAGAAATGAATGTTGAGGAACTAGAGTGGTTTATTCAGTGTGGATCTTAATCCTACGGAACACTTGTAGGATGAAATGGAACATCGGTTGCGATCTGGGATATACCGTCTCCTATCAGTGACAGCACTGATCACTATGGAAGAAGGGTATGCACTTCAACCGCAACATTTCAAAAATTGGTGGACGTACCATCTGTTATCGTAGCTAATGGTGACTCACACAATATTAAATCTTATTTCTTGCAGTAAAAGCAAAATGTAAAGTGTCCGGATATTTTTTAACCATATATTATCACTATAACTCGTAGTATAGGAACCAAGAATTTAATAAGAGCTTCTCCGCGGTCGCCGAGAGCAACTCCTTTATTCTTTAACCTGAAACGCGAATTGAAAAAATGGTATTTTTACAATAAGGATAAATTCGCTTCCTCTTTCCAATCGTCGCTTACGCATCGTAACGATTGAAATTCGAATCTAAGTGGATACCTGAATATTTCTTCAAATCGTGTAGCGTTGCTAGCATTTTGGTCGATGGCGAATAGCTACGCAGTATCATCGAAGCAATTTATTTCTCTTCATTGAAAATGTAGAGCCGAAAAAAGGAAGTGATCACGTATTGCATACATTCTAGTGAAACTGCCATTAATTTTTAATTAATTGGAAAAAATTATTAATTTATAATTGAATTTTCATTAGAATTATAGATTCTTCGCAGAAACAAGTAGTGCTTCTCATTCTGTAAACCAAATGCGATATATTTAATTTAGATTTTGAGAATCATAGAGAAATTAAATAAACAGAGAATTTTTTTTGATTCAGCATAGAGAACTTCATTAAATAAACATTTCTAATTAAAATTAAAAGTTCATAAATTTCTGAGTGATAATTAAGAAGCTTACCCATTGCAAATAGAAATCTCTAAATGATAAAAGCTAAAACGGCGATAGAGAAGCCTGAAGCATATATTCTGATTCAAATGATCATGTGCAAATAAGAGGTGTGTGTGTTGAAACTCTGTAAATTCTTTTTATCAAACTTTGATGACCTTTTTCAAGAAATAGCGAAAATTCTGAACATGTTGAACCGACTATTCATTCATTTCTGCAGCTAATTCACAAAAACGGTATTTTTTTTTTTTACAGTTTTTATATACACACATCCTTGTTTCCGGAAAAAAGTCTCATCGATAATCAATTTTGACCTGATGTACATCCTAGCATAATCTCTGTTGTGACCGTGGAAATGGCATCTGCGATTTTGTTAAGCCCGATCTGAAATCCGCTAACAGGCGTTCCAAAAAAAAAAAAAAATAAAATAAAAAAAAAAAATAAATAAATCTTTTATATGATCTCGCATTAAGGAATATACTGAGCTGAAATCTGGGAATCATGGGAATCCCGATGTGCTCCCTGAACAAATAATACGGTATCTCCAGTCGGGCTCCTCTACATTGCGTTGTTTTCATAAATCGTTGCGCCTTTATCTTATGTTCAGTGTAACGTTCTGAAGTTTCTTTGCACTTGCATTGTGAATTTTATCTTTATTGAATATTCAGAACAATATTCCTCTTTATGGGAACACTCACACCAAAACTACGTGTTGTACTCCAATTTAAAAGAGAATGGAAGGTTAGATAACTGCATTGATATTTACGCGCTATCACGGATAAAGAAGTTCGCAAACTTTTTATGTAAATTATTTGTTAATGCATTCGAAAAACTTCGAAACAGCTTTTCGATGAGCGTGATTCAGTTTCTCTAAATTAAAAGAGAAAGAATGAAAATACATCTCATGGAATACGTCATTGAATCTTTTGATAATTTTGGTTGCGTCTAAACATTCACTGCAATCGTGACTGAGCATGGTCGACATGCATGGCCGACTTGAGAGTTGCATCTAAAAACGAAAGAGCTCTAGTCATTACTGCGATGAAAAACTCTCAGATCTTACCGCCATTTCAGTGGTTTTCGAACTTCGAGGTCTTTCAGTCATGATTTGCACAACAACAATGGTTGCTAGCGACGATGATTATTCCTGTTCGGCTATCTATTGTAGTTGGATTTTTTTTAAAGAATCTGGGACTACTAATCTTATAAAAAATGCTGCATATATTTCTTTTATCCACTTTCCATTTCGTCTGCTTAGTGTTTATGTAGGGAATCACTTTTTTCCTCAAAAATAGTCATTCTTTGCCTTGTACTTATTTGCTGAAATAATATCAAGTGTTAAATTAGAATAGGTCCTTGTCATTTGTGATTGATTGTTGTATGCGTATTGACCTAGATTTTTTTAAATAAAATAGTAAAATAGCGGATTCAAACTTTTCATTTCTTTTAGGCGTTATCATCATTCTATGCATTACATTTCAAAAGGTAAAATAAATTAATTTGTCTTTTGCATTGAAATTAACTGCTAATACTTGTAATAAAGTGAATTTTCAATACAATGATGTGGAGACTTTTATTACGACATTTTTATCCTTTTTTTATCCGGCTTTCTCAAGGATACAAGAATAGCGCTTATACCGTTTAAACAATTGGGAGCTATTTAGAGATCATGTAAAGTTTCAAAAATCTTTATTAAAACGACAATACATAGAACAACGTTTTAGTAACTTATTTTTGAGAATATATTTAAAGAAACGCATTGATAAATGAACGATTGTTTTCAATGAATATATTTTATTTTGCGCTTTCATATTTTATGCTTAAATTTCAATTTTAATCTTATTTTTACCACTTACTAAAAAATGCCATCTACAAACAAATTGCAATGATTGAGCTATGCTATGTTAAACAACAGTATAAACAACAAAATCCCTTCCACAACCTATCTGTTTGTGATCACGATAAAAAGGAATAAATGAAATTCAAAATAATCTTTATTCTATTCAAAATAAATTAAAATCAAAATAAGCGTAAAACGAAATTAAACATTTATAAAAATGATTTGCTAGATAAAATAAGGATCGAGTTCTCATGTCTTCAATGAAGATGGTAAAACAACGTTAATTAGACGAATTTTTCTGATTTTTTTTCTCTTTTAACTTCATTGACGATAAGTTTTAATCTACGAAACCATAAGAATTTAGACTCTGTAATGGGTTAAAGTTAGGCGAACACGTGAAAGTCTTCAGCTCTAGTCAAAAGAGAAGAGGGAGGGAAAAAAAGGCGAAGAAGAAGCCTTGAGCCCTGAAAAATATATAAAAAGAGGGATAATATAGGATGGAGGAGAAGCAAAAAGGAGAAGGAAAGGAATGCGCAGCTAATCCAGCGCGTAATTTGATTAACGCTTCTGCCTGGTCTTAACATATGTCAACGTCTGGAAGGATGTTGATGGCTCAGAAGTCAAGAGAGTAAAAAGAAAAGAGAGGGAAAAGATCTCTTATAAAGAAAGGGAAAACTCTTTTTAAGCTTTCCCACATGGCTCCCGTTGTCATCTTCTCACGCATTCAGCGAGACAAACTCTAGGCAGAAATATGCTGTTTGAGCTTACTGGTCTAAATCATAGGCAAAGACAACGTGCTAAGTTTACTGACATGTGAATAATAATAATAGATTAATATAATTTATTAAGGATTCATGAGCAATTGTATGCTGAATATCTTTGGATGAATTACAATCGCCTGTTGAATTATAAAAAAAAATCGTTTTCATCTGTTATATTTATTATGATCTACTTAAAAATTTTTTATACTGATATTCGAATCTAAATTAACAATCCAAAGAACGTCTTAATATGCAGCATACGTAAAAGATTTGCACTTAAATTTTTATGCTTAAGTACAAGTTTTGATAAAGTAAACCGCAATATTACGTATCAATTTTTTTCATACTTCATTTCAAATGCTAAAAGCGCTTTTTCAGTGCAGGGTCTAGAGATAACTTGCTTTTTGAAACAGTCGGTGACTAAAAAGCGATGATGCCTAATTTGATTTTTAAGTGACAATGTTATTTAAATCTCAAGAAGTTTTTCTCGCAAAAACTTTCTTTAATGGTTCAGTGAAACATGTAGAAGTGGGGGAAAAAGTTAGTGGAAATTGTGGTCGTCAGTTGGTTGCTGTGTCATTCTCGCCTCACCCGCCCCAAGTCAACTTAACTCAACTCTCCACTTCTACACCTTCCATTAGCGTCGGTTAGACTTAGAATCATTTTCACTCAGTTCGGCTCCATTTCTTCATTTCACGGCTCGTGGCAGGAGTTTTGAAGCGTTAAAAGTCATTTTCCGTCATGTTCCGAAACATTCCGTTGACAAATCAAGAGGCAAAACGCCGTGTCGAGAGACATGGAGCCACGAAAGTCGCCTTTTCCGCTCACGACCGCCGCCGACGGGGGACTAACAATTCCGTAATGGAAGAGTCACTTTATTGGATTAAGAATTTTTCACATTTCCAGTTGAAATACATTTTTCCTCATTTACAATTTACAGGTTGGAAAACATGTAAAAAAAATAATAACTTGAAGTCGTCAATTTGCTACTTTAGAATTATTCTCCTAAAATCTAATCATAAAGCCAATAATATAAACTCGCTAGGGATTTTTCCTCATCTTTTTTAGGTAAATATTTCGCTAATTTTCTAAAAAAATAAGTCTGAATATACAAATTACATTTCTTAAATTTGCCAAGTAAACGGAACATTTGGTTTACATGGTAAATAAAATAACATACTTATCAGTAGATGGGATAAATAGCTTTGGTCTAACTATTTCACATATTAAGATAAAAAAAGCTTTGAGAATGAAAGAAAAAAATTTATTCGCGTTCCTTGCTTACTCATTTTCATTATCCACGAAATATATTGAAATATATAAAAAATGTTCATTACTCTAGATTGTTCATTACTCACATGTAAATAAAAGTAAATGAAATTCGGTCAATACAATTTATCCAAATATTTATTTTTCAAATTAGAATATTGCTCTCGAGATTTCTCTACATTAAAGTTTCTCTGCCGGGCCATAGTTTTGAATATCATGAGATATTCGACTAATTTGCATAACTAATTAATTTTAACCAATCGTTATCGTATATTTTGTGTCGATTAATTTATTCACGATGAATTGTAATCACCTTACTTATCTAGAAGCAAACAACGAGAATAATTCGTTCGTCTCCTGTCAATAGCTGAAAGTGAAGTTTGCAGCAAATTAAACATTAATGAGCATAGGTCAAAGATTTCGTCGATATTTTCACGGATGCTTCAGACACAAGACTGTTTACTTGTTGAAGTAAAATTAACTTTATTGTTTGTTCTAAGGAGAAAGGCAAACATTCTTTTTGTCAAATATCGGAGTCTTAACGAGAAAAATGGGAACTCTCCCGAAAGTTTACGTAAGAGAGTACACAGTAGAATTTAACGATATGGGAAATTTTGACATCGCATCGGTGATTTATTACAAATTTTACGGTAAACGAGTTAAAGAAGTCTCAAGATGACTTTTGAGATCGATTATTCTCGAAAATAAAGTGGGTTTCTGTGCACAATTGTCTACATTAGCATTAAGGATTTTTAAAAGGTACAGTCATTTGCATTGTGACTAATATTATCGATTCAGTGCACACTTTCGATCCTGAGTATTGGAAAAATTAATTAAAAAGACGAAATTAATGAAAGTGAATGAAAAAGTTAAACAACGGCAGACAAAGAAAACATAATATTTATGTTTGCAGTAAAACTAAAATGAACGAACGAATTTTTTTATTATTATTTCTAAAATACTTATTAAAATATTCATCATTCGTAAAATTTTAAATTAATCATTAGTCAGGTGAAGGCTGAGGTATTTCTTAACAGAATGCGCTAATTTCTATCTTAGCTTGTGTTATGCAGTATGTTTTTATTGAACTGTGTATATTCATATCTCAAATTTTTTAAAATTAAATATAAGCCTTTAAAATATTTTATTGTTACACATAAATTTCTTGAGAATTCTACGAATTCTTCCACTTTATGATATACTCTATGGTTATAATTTTGTTCCACCCCTCCAAAAGAATATTACATAACCTAATTTACATATCTATTGTATCTGTATAAATAGAAACGTGCCTTACTGTAGTTGGTGTGATTCATATGGATATAGTATAAGTCATTAGCAGAACCAGCTTGGTATCTTCATAGGAAGTCTCCTATGCGACAAGTTTGTAGGCGAAATTTCCGTTATTCTGCAAATATCAAATGTAAGTGGAAAACGTAACGAGCAAAATCAGTGAAACCGCGGTTTGATACTCCAAAGAAAATAGCAGACATTGATTGTCGAGTGCTAGCATGTATAACACAGTACAATCGGAAGTATTCATTATTGATGAAAATAGGAACGAAAATTCCACAGCCTGGACTCGAACCAGGAACTTTCAGCTAATCGCGCTGACGCCCTAACCAACTGAGCCACTGTGGACATGGAAGTATTACACTAACTACATGTCCTTTGGGCTGGTTAAATCAGTTATCTATTTCGCATGTCGGGACTATCTTTCCTAACGGCGTTATAGTCATTAAAGGATAACTCTTGAATGGTCGATGAGGATTTATTATTATTGTAATAACGTTGTGACCATTTCTTTAGCAACATGATAATACTCATAAAACAAGGTATGCGCAGGAATTGTTTTTTGGAGAAGGGATTGAAGAAATGGAATTTGTAAACTCTATTCAACACTAATGGGATGAATTTGAGCGACGACTACAGTCATGGATTTCGTGCAACATCTGTGACTGAACTCATCAACGCTCTTCGGGAAAATGTGGAAGAAAATTTTTCCGAAGCTATCTACCAAAATCTGCTGGAAAGCCTTCCTCGGGCCCACTACATTAATATTCGTGAAATCGTGGTTGCAGTGCAAAAACAAGTGTCCGGAAGCTTTCGATTACATAATTTACATGTTATTTGATGAACTGCATACATCCTATAAGAATCGTATCTTTTTCATGTTTACCTGTGCTAGCTATTTGCCATGCAAGGGAACTTGCACCCGTTCGAGTTTCAGCGTGTAGACCGCGAAGTAATGGTTTGGCCCTGTGGAAGGAACTCATGGTCCACTAGATCGTGGCAGGTCATCTTGCGTTTCCTCACCGGAATGGATTCTGTACGCAGTTCTGTTTAATCTATTCTTTTTGGAACGATAGGATGAATTTATAAGACACCCTCAATATAATATACGCCAACGACATTACGCGCGGAATCCACGAGTCTATTTCTTTCCAGACAGAGCCCAATATATCCTCGGTTATCAGTTTCCCTTCACCTGAGAGATGCGTTCTTCAAACCGTCCAGTTGTTGCGATATTAGGGAAGCATCCTGGACGTATTCCCACAAAAAGAAACAGCAGGATATAAAATCAGGTGATCACGGAGGCCAGAACAGAATCGGCAAATCCTGACTCTCGGCACGGCTGATCCAGCATCCTGCTAGGGTAGATCCGGCATCCGGGGTGGTCGCGAACTGCACACACACATTCTTGTATGACACTTATGACAATATCATTTCTTATCAATGTGGTTTTTTTATATCGATTCAATTAAAAGACAAATCTTTATTTAAAGAATATTTTAAAAATCTCTTCATGATTAAGGGAATAGGAGCCATTCAGGTAAGGCATTAGCTTTATGCTGATAAGACTTACGCGCATTTTGAAAGAACAGATTAAAAACTGAAAGGAGGGACTAACACGATGCGATATTTTATTTTTTACGAATTACACATGTTTGGTTTTGACTAACGATTATTATCTAATAGAAATTCATACTATTATCTGGAAGAGAATTAGTTATATTCCTTGTTGTTAATTACCAGATTATTGATATGCAACTCCAAAAATAAACGATTGATTAGCATTTAAACAGTCACATGAAGGCTACGGTAATTTATAATGTAACATAACATGGAGTATTCATTTATTAAGTTCATATTCAAAATAATGGTATTCTGTGAAAGAAGTACTGTATATAAAATGAAAAATTAAACTAATTACCAATAAGTACAGAGTCCCTTTTTCTTCTGCAGTATTTTAATCTTAATCTTATTCTTTGTAGCTTTTCAGGTTTTAATTCATCGCCTTTAGACCATTAAATAGCATTGAGTGTCTGCTCATTAGGAGTTGATGGCTCGACTTCAAGTCATTCATACTCGGCTCTTGTCTTCTATATTTCTTTCCGTTTTTCCCCTTTCTTATCTGCCGCTCTTTCTCTCATTTTTCTTCTCTCTTTTGCTCTATCTATTTCTTGCTTCGCCACCTCATACAAAGTCTTGTTTTCTTTAATTCGCATTAGCCTATGAAATGCACGAGGCAGAGCGAGCGAGCGAGTGAGCGAGAGTTTCGCTTTACGAGGCCCAGTTATTTCCGGTTTTTTGCGCTAAGTGGCTAGTAAGGAATTCTTTGCACGAACGCCGAGGAGGCGTCTGTCGGCATGAGAGAAGGGAGAAGGAGGGAGTAATTACGATGGGTGCACAATAAAGCCACTTTAGTAGCGGTGGTGAGCGCGGGGGTGGGGCGAGCCCAACGGCTCATTGTTTGGCCCTAATCCCACACGTAAAATGTCTGATTGCCAGTTCGCTTTGACCGAAAATAAAACACACGGAAAATTGTGAAAGCAAAAGAAAAACACACACATACAACAAGGGCGGCAGTTGAGGAGAGTTGCGGGATGGGGGTGTAGTGTGTTTGTAAAAAAGAGCCCCGCTTGAAACATCAATAATTGTGGCGCCCCCCTGCTGTTGCACAGAACGTTTCTAAATCCGTCGCTAATTAGATAGGGTTAATGGACTGGAATCGAATGCATTGTATTTTAAGCGATCTGTTCCTCTTCAATAAAACAACCGATAGAAGTAATGAGATTATTTCAACATGGATTTGATTATTCTCTTCTAGAGGCTGTTGTTTTTAGCCTTACGTCCTGCCTTCATTGAGCAACAAAGCAGCTCTCTTAAAGCTGATTGGGCTCTTTAATTTCGGCGATTACCTACTATTTTACTTTGGCTTACTTGTTAGTCTCACGTTAAATAACCCAACTGAAGCTAAGCAAAATTAATACTGAAATGCTAATTAGTCAATTAACATTCATTTACACTTTGCTAATGTTTACACTGAATTAAGTGTTACTTCGCGCAACAGTCAATAAATAATTGCCGCGTAGTCTCCCGTATAAATTATTAATGCGAGAAGATACTGAGAAGTCATAAAAACTATTTAGCGAAAATTTATCGGAACAGCAATCAAAGCAAGACAGATAAACATATTCATTAAAATTTTACGCTTTGTAAATTTTGTATTAAATGTTAAATGTAGTAGCATAAAATTAATTAAAGTAAATTTCATTAAAATATGAATAGCATTTAATTTCAGAAAAATTTGTTTGATTTCAGATTAATTACTGCATACTTTTAAATTGAAGCTGTATAAAGAAAGGGTTCATAATAGGTCGATTTAAGTATAGATGGCAGCGCCTACGCTTTATGTATCCGATGTTATGACGCTATGGTCGAAATGAGGAGAAAATCTCGGCAATGTTAAGAATACTGTATAAGAACATGCATGTAAATTGTTCACTTCCACAGTGTTTGAACAACAATGTTAAAAACAAAAATCTCAAGTTTCATGGATATCCTACAGATCGAAAAATTCAGTGAGATTAAATGAGATGTCGTAGCCTAGCCCAATATTTAGCATCGTCACTTTCGTAAATCGTAATTCCTTATAAAATTTGCTCACTGTTAGTCAATACTTGTTTATTTCCGTCAGTTTTTGCTCCTATTAACTGAAGCTTTTCTTTCAAGTCTTTAACTTTCATCTTCACTAAACTTTTGTAAATAAACTAGAACAAAATTCATAAACCGTAGCGGATAGATTTGGCATTTAAAGCAACCTATAAGGCATATCCACACTTTAACGAATTATACATATTTTTTTAAAAAAAGTTATATTGTGACTCGTAGTAAAACTAGAATATAAATGGTGATGATTTGAAGAATTCCATATTAAATGAATTCAAAATTAAAATTGATTAACGTACAAATGGAATGTACGTTTAGTTCAAAAAAGTATTTTGAAATTATACACTCAGATGTCGATTTCCCGATGACTTCTTATGTAGATAACACCAAACGTTGGAGACCCTTTCTAGATGAAATACACACAGAAGTTAACCTCCGAAAAAACTGGCATTGTTCCATTTTATTTTATATTCAACTTTATATATTTTTAATTACTATCATATCCGAATGGAGAGCACCATCATAACATTTGTCTGCATTCCATCTAGAAGGAGTCTCCGACATTTGATGCTATGTACATAAGTAGTCATCAGGAGAGTAACATCTAAGTGAATAATTTGAAAATACTTTTTTGAACAAACGTACATCCCATCCGCACTTGTAATCAATTTTAATTTTGAATTCACTTAATAAGGAAATCATCAATCATCACCTTGGAATATATTCTATGGAAAGTCGTATTACTAGAATATATACATGAATTTTTCGCGTATGGTAACTCTTCTATAAGGCAAGTTCAAATGAAAGTGATTCGGGCTGTAGCGCACGAGCACGTGAGTGCGCAGACACGAGGCAAACGGGTGATTGTTGACGTATCGTCAGCTTGTTCTGATAAGCACTGCTGTGGGAAGTTACGTTAGGCTTATGATCCTATTTCGTTTGTGTTACAATGGACCCTCCTATTAAATTTCCGTCCAAAACTGACCAATGAGCGGTGGTAATGTTTCTGACAGCTAAGGACATTCCACCAGTTGACATTCATGCTCGGATGTTGAATGTTTATGGAGAAGCATGTGTCTCTAAACCAACCATGGTGCGTTGGGCCAAAATGTTCCATGATGGTCGTGTGGAAACGGCTGATAAACCATGTCCGGGCCAAGCAAACGTGGTCATTACCGATCACTTGAAGACAGACATGGATACGTCAATTCGTGAGACATGCGGAACAGCATACGGTCACTTGCGAAGGATCACAACATCGGTATTGATTCAGCATATGCTGGTGTGAAAAGCCTGAGATATGGAAAGGTCTACTGTTTGCTCACGGAAGAGCACAAAGGGCTGCGTTTCGGCTGCTGATTGGATCATCTGGAATGTTACAGTCGTGAGGGGGAAGCGTTTTTGAAGAAGATTAACGCGGTATATGAGACCTGGTACCATTATTGGGAACCCTCCGGGAAGGTATCCACAATGCAGTGGAAGCATCCATCGTCACCATGGCCCAAAAAATTCAAGTCGCAAAGTTCGGCCGGGAAGGTTATGGTTACGTGTTTCTTTGATTCCGACCATCCTCTGCTTTTGGAGTTTATGGAACCCAAAACCCGTATTAAAGCTATTGCATACACCAAGACTGCAGAACTTGCGTCAGGCTGTGAAATACAAGCTTCTTGGTAAGCTCAGTGATGGCGTGATCCTCCTCCATGACAATGCTAGGCCACATGTTGCGAGACTGGTGCAGGAAGCAATAACCAAAATGCGGTGGCATGTTCTGCTACACCCTCCTTATAGCCCGGACCTCTCACCATGTGATTTTAATGTGTTTGGTCCTTTAAAGAAGAGTAGCAGAAAACAGACTTTTCTTGCGGACGGTGTTAGCCGATTGATGCCCCAGTGGTGGTCCTGTATTGCGGCAGGTGGAGATATTTTTAGGACTGCGCGTCTGTAATATTCACTATAAAATGTGCTTCTTTCATTTAAACAAAGGTAAATATTAATACTTTCATTTAATCCGTCTTGGTGCCATTTGAATCACTTTCATTTGAACATGTCTTATATGTTCTGTGAATTTTGTGGCAAATTTTTGATGGAACCGAAACTTACAAAAAAAAGTCTTTCCAATATTGCAAATTTTTATTATAAAGACACATGTATGGTTTGGTCGCAAGAGAAAAACTAACTATTGAAGAAATTTTTTACAAGAATTTTTGAAGTATTTTGACTTTACGGTATAAGCTACAGTATTTTAACCAAATTGTTCAGAGGTTTTCTTAATAGCTTGATTCAATTGTGGATTGTGAATGTAAGAATAAAATAATGTCAATACACTTCTATATGTCACCCTTTGTTCCCATAAAACGTCTAAACGATGTTAAATTTCGTGTCATGTTTTTTGCAATATATATTGTATATTACAAACAATAGTATCAATAATCCTTCTTCTCTAAGTGTCCAGATCAGGTACACGTGTTGCAGAACCACTCTGTCCTTGCCATATCCCCGCAGAAAGAGAAGTCTAGAAGAGTGATGTCCAGTGACCGTGGAGGCCAAGGTATCGGGTCGTCGGACCCAATCCACCTGCGATCAAGGAAGTCTCGAACAAGTAGTCCCAAATATGGTTGTGCGCTATCGGTGACTTGGGTTCATGGTACTATAAAACACACTGCGCTTTTTTTCTGAACTGATGCCATTTTCACGCTCTTGCGATTTAAGCGCCTCCTATACCAAGCTAGCCATTACCTATAACAAGAGAAAAGATCTCCAAGAGTTAGTCTTTCTCTTGAGACCAACCATATAGCAGTAACTGCAGTTGTTTCTTTGTAATAAAATTTTGTAATGGTGGAACGAATTTTTGTATAAATATTTCAGTTCTCAATATTTTGAGACGTTAATGAAATACTTAATGTAATTTATTCGAATAAGCAACTCAAAAAGACTGTTTTTGTCACTATACCAGTAGATAGTAATCATTGTAGCATCAATATAGATAAACTTGTCTCCTGCTCGATCACCGGATATTAAGGTACTTTATTTCTTCGTATGGGAATATGCGAACGACATTGCTTATAAGACTGTGGCCACGAAAATTAATGAATTTAAAGGCGAATCAATGAGGCAGTAGCAATAGTTGATGCTGCCATCTTTGCAAGAAGTGGACTATCGTCTTGAAAGCTTCACGCGTTGAAACGTACTGAGGTGACCGAACAACCTTTTTAGTTGCTGATTAAAGTTTTAAAAAAAAACTCAATATTTTTTGAATTTCTTTTCTTCATGTATATTTCATGTGCAATCTGTTTGAAAAGAAATAGAAATAAATAAAAGATTAATGTTTTTGGATCCAGTACACTAAATAGGTTTACATATGTGCACAAATTTTAAATGTTTGAAGTCCCATTTATAAGCCTTATTAACATCAAGCTCCAAATACCTATGGGATTGTGCATTTCTGATATCAGACCTCGAATTTTTAAGCTGATTAATTGTACCAAACAGATTTAATAGTGAGTATTGCATCTAATATGAAACTTAGAGCATAAGATTATGAAAAACTAAAAGTTTTATATACAGTGTTGGCCAACTCAGGTATCACATGAAAGCTGAATTCCCGGGAGAACAATTTCCAAGAGGAAGTTATACTTTTAATGAATGTTTTGAGGATGCTACATTTTGCCACATTCTGCTTACCATGCTTGTAGGGCACGATGACATTACAAAATTATCTAGGACATTTCTACAGCCAAGTGAAGCACATAATGGTCATTCTAGGCTCTTGAAGTGATGATGCTTACAAAGATGAGAGAGTAAGCAGCTACACGGTTTCTTGCACCCTGGCTGCTTTTGCTTGAAGAACATGACAGCGAGTTCCACAACATTTGCCGGCATGTAGCCCGAATCCAATAAAGCACCTCAGGGGATTCGCTGGAACGCCGTCTAAGAAGACAGGCTCATCTGCATTTATTCAATAACCGTCTGCTCAATTAAGTTAAAAGTTGAGATGTATTCGTTCTTAATATGGTGCAAGATGTATTCATTCATTAAAGTTTCTTAATATAAAATCGACAGGCTGTTTTTAAAATGAAGTCGAACGTTAATTGTGAATTTAATCTTGTAAATATCAATAACATTTTCTTCTTTATGACTCGTATTATTTTGTCCAAGTTTAAACTTTTTTAATGGGAGCTATGTTTTTAGCGAATGGAATCTTCAACCTAATAAAGTATTCAAAAGTGTCCTTATTTTTCATTTTAATTTTCTCTGTCGCAAAAAATACCCTCACCTTTATGCAGTTTTCTGGGAGTGCGGAACCCGTATACTATTATAGTCTTCATTCTGCATTTGAAGTCAGGTTTTTCTGAATTTCTTGAGCTGTCATCTGCGCTGAAGCGTGCCGTCAAAAAATGCTTTATGAGATGCTGGGAACGTCAATGGAGCAAATTTTAGGGATAGGCGCACAGGCAGGCGATTTGTTGATGACGGCAAGGCGCCTTCAAAACGGCTTGAAAATTCTGCCTTGCAAACAAGAGCTCCACGGTGCAGTAGTTTGTTGCTGCCAAAATTCTCGTCTCAGGTTGGGTTTTTTTTTGAAAATTGGAAACGTGATTATAAACTTTATTTTGTAATTAGAAAAAATATGCCACTCTAAATGAAAGGTCAGTAAATTGTTCTAAGAGGGGAGGAGGTTAATTAGTTTCTCTATCAAAGTTAATGAGGACTAATATGTAATTGAGGAGGGGGGGGGGGAGAGAAGTAAATCATTTCAAGTTGTCGAAGAATTTGAAGGATGATAAAAAGTCTATAGACCTATGGAAAACGAACTTTACTAAATATTCTGTTCATAAATTTTTTAACAACACATGCAATTTCAGACGAACAGATTGTCGATATGTTTTGGAAAATTCGGAAAATGATGTTGGAGAGATACCTAAATAAGAAATTCGTTTTTAATAAGTATACTAAAATACAGGACGTTTCTCACTTAAATGTGTTAAACAGAATCCTTGCAATGTCAATCATTAAATTTCGTTTTGATCTGACATTGTGAAATAGGCAAAATATGTTAACACGAAGTAAAGAAACTATGCTGTTGCTGATTCAAATTTATTTTTTACGAATAGGCATTAAAATATCCAGTGTAATATAATTATACTAAGTTTTTTTTTTTAACAAGAGATCTCTTGCAATATGATTTTCTTGCCAGCGAATCGGTTGCCCTTGTGTACTGAACACAAGGCTTTTCCATTTTATGTCTAGAAAACAGTACTTCTGTGTGGATTTTATAGGTAGCCTATTACAACGCGTTAAAAATGTTTACTTCAAAGGGAAAAACTGATTTACATAACGTAGAAAAAAACCGGAAGGTAAAATTTATGTTCCTTAACACAGAAATCGTCCACGAAGGCTTGGAATATAGTAGAGCACATGAAGAACTTTACGACTGCTTTCAGCTGCTTATATATACAAGCGGCAGTCGTAAACTCTACGAGCTTCTGTGTTAAAAAAATCTTAAGTACTTGTATTTTAATTAACAGGCTTAAACGTAACGGTGGGAGCTTATATAAAAAAAAGACATATCGAATACGGGCAAAGTAGCTGATAGTTTTCTTACGATAATGCACCACTATCTGCTTTGAATGGATCGTTCGGCTGTTCGACTTCAGCTGGCGAAGATAGAGGAACAAAAAAATCGCTTTTAGACTTCGGCATAAACAACTTTTTCACTATAGCTGTTAGAGAAAATTTAGTGTCATTAAGGGGAAAAATTCTTAATTGGCGGTTAAAATCTGAAAATCATCTTTAAAAAAACCATCGTCAAATAACATGCTTAATTAGAGAACTGTTAAAAATTTATCAATAAAATTATTGGGATATTTTTCTTTTTCAAAATAAACTTTTTTTTAGATGGAATGAAATTTATTTTATTCATACAGTATATTAGCATTCTTATAATTCAGACACTTTATTTTATTTTCATGATAAAAAAGATCAATCTGAGATGGACTAGGCTTGCTCGAAAAAGTTCATTCATATCCAGTAAATATTTTATAATTTCTTATAGTTTCTTCTAGGGTGAAAATGTGTCATTACTGTTCACACTATTGTTTTTAAATTCCTACATTATTAATGTGTTTATTAATAAAAGCATTGGTCTGTCGATCGATGACGAAATTGTAGAGATGGGCTTCTCTCCAATCTCCGGATCTTAGTACGGAAGCAAAATTTTATCATCAGATGATCAGTCTATTAATTATCTTAATTATCTTAAATTGGTTCGGAGCCGCCGAAAATATAATGTAAAACAATACTACCAATTATACAGGTCAACCAGATTTTTAAGAACTTTTCAATGTTAAGAGCTGAATCTTATGCTTTTTTTGTGCTGAATCCGTATCTGACCTCTTGTTTTTCAATGAAATATTTTAAATTATTCTGTAACGTATAAATTTCTTTGTGGCCCAAAAATATGGATACTTTAGCATTGCAGCCGATTCTTTTCACACCCATTACTTTAACATTGTAGTCTCTATGTGCATAACTTGGAAATGTGATGTGATAGAAAAACCAACCAAACGGACTCAACCAGCTAAAAACCACAAAATAAGGAAAACTCATTGAAAAAGTCTTTTCATCGTCTTTTTTATTATCGATCCAATCTGCTTCATAGCTGACAACACCGTCTTACATATATAAAAAACCCATCCTTGTCATTTGGTCTTTAACGAATATTTTGGTGTAAAATATTCGTCTACATATTCCTATGAAGATAGAAAAATCGACTTACTAAATAACTTTTTTTATGCTCAGATATTATTCACTTTTAAAAGTACATTCAATTTATCTTTTCTATTCCTCTTTTATCTTTTCGGTTCGAGGATGTTAATAACCATAGATCCCTTGGAAATTTATCCTACTGAGGCTTTGCTTGGTTTTTCAAGCTAATTACATTCAGTTTTCAATTTATATTGCAAAAAAAAATCAAGATTTGTTTTCTGTTTAAATAATAATAGTAGACTATTGAAATTATTAAATGTTATTGGAAATTTTTATAAACAGTTCATATAGAGTTTGCATAATTTTACCTTATTATTCATAAATATTGATATTTATAAGCTCTAATCGAATATACAAGGTGTTCCAAAAGTCAGTTTACCTTATATAAATTTAGTAGGCAATAATCAAGTTAAATTTTCGATAAGCGAAATATACATTTACTAAATCAAAAATCTATTTCAAAACAAGTGTTCAAAATTGCCTTCTTCTTCTTCTAAGCAGAATTAGTATCTCTTAAAATACCGAATGATGAATTTTTCTTTTCTTCATGTCAAATTCTGCTGTTAATTTTTCTTTCAATTTTTGAAGACGTCTATCTTTGATAACTTATTTTTTATCATTCCCCAAACGGCGAAGACACGTAGCATTAGAACAGATGATCTCGGAGGTCACTGAAAAGTGCTCCTTACTCATATATATGGAAGTGCCATTTCAACATAAAATATAAAGCTGAAATGCATATGCAAGCTAAAATATAACCGTATATTTCAATGAAATAAACTGTATTAATAAGATAATTTAACTGTTAAGTGACTTTGGGTCACCTTAACTCTTCAATCGACACAGAGTACAGCATACTCTTTAAAGTATTAATAATATAAACTTACCGATTAATATAATACTATCCGTTTTAAGAATATAAATTATTTATTTTAAAATAAAGCGAAACTTTATGAATTAATTATGAACTAATGGTAATTACGTATATGTATCGACAATTTACCATTTTAAGAGCTCAATTTCACTTAGTCTCCTTGGAGCCATCTACTTACTGTTCTCGAAAATCTGTAAAGCGAATTAAACTTGTAATTTCGTTGCTTGTCATGTCAGCGAGAAGCTTTTAAAAGTTGAAAAGGTGTCTTTATTAAAACGTTCTCGTTGCTACAAGATTTTGTAAAGCGGAAATGGTATCATTGAATGACATGAAAGCGTGACTTCCTGTTGGTCGATTTTCCCTGGTCGGCTCTCTTCAGCGTCATTTAATCGATAGGAAGATGTGTGTCTGTGTGTTTGTTGAATGTGTGTGTGTTTGTGCGCTCAGCAAAATTCTTCACTGCTTCACACGAGAAAAGTAGAAAAGCTGTCAACGACTGTTTCTCAGCAATTTGCAGAATGATCTCTCGAGATGTTTATATATATTTATCACATATGTAAAGTGTTAAACCATATTCTGGGGGGTTGCTTTGCTAATATTTTTAAATCATAAGACTCTTTAAAGGGTGCAATTTTATTTTTATTTTCACATGCAATCAAATAGATTAATTATATCTGCAAATAGCAATGATTTGAAGATAAATATGAGTTTGTTTATTTTATAAAATTTAGCTTGGGTTGGGGAAAGGGAAGTCTTTCTTGTGACAATACATATTTCGCACTTTGTTCAAATTCTATTACATAAAATACAATAATGAAAAAATATCGGTACCTAGACTCGCATTTTAGTTAAAGAAATATAGGGGCGACCTACATTGAGTGTAAAATTCTTAAAGCCATTTAATACGAATAAGTATTCTTAATTTCCACGAGGTTATATTAAGAAGAAAGAAGGATCTTATATCTACGAGGATATATTATGATAATGGTTTTTGATAGAAAGATGGAAAAATTTTATATAAAAAATTCGAAAAGCAACTGTAAAGTCTTGAATGTCGAAAGTAGGATATGAAAATGTTTGGGTTTTTTTTATTTAAAGGAAGTTGAATTGTACGGTGAAAGATGAGGGCATAAATTATACCATATAAGGCATTAGAATGCACAGGAAAGATGGTAAATAAGAAGGTTATTGGGTGGCCTTGTAAATGTGAATGTTTCGTAAGGAAAGTTAAAGATATCTAACGAAGAACAGGAATTGTTGAAAAGGTATTTTCGTTTAGATTGACTTTTCCATGTTGCTCTATGAAATTAAGACTAATAATCCCAACGATCAAAATTCCAACAAATTTGTTTGTATTTCTAATATGAGTTTCTGTTTTCAAACCAACGTCAATTAACTTAAAAACAAAATTTTGTAATAATTTTGAACTCAGGACATTATTAGTCTTAATTCAGATATTCTTCCGCATTTTATATTCTACTACTAGAATTTATATTCATGTGTCATAGATTTTAAATAATTTCTGAGCCAAATCATTATTCCTTGACGAACTCGTTGGTTCAGAAGTAAAGGAATGAAAATTTATTTTATTTCTTCTTTCCTCATTCCATCTCTACAATAACAACCTGAAGAGCTTAACTTATGGATATATGCTTGCAATATTTTCATGCCTAGTAATCTTAGAATATGACAATATTTGGTTCATTGTTTTTTACATTTATTAAAAACAATTCAAGGACCTTAAAACTTTCAAACAAACTTTTGAAAGCTAATGTTGGACTATCGCCCAATTAAGAAGTCCAGAATTCGATTTTCATTAACTCAGCTTTTCCTTCTGGCTTTTGATAAGAAAATAACGAAGTCTTCCTGAAGTTCTTTTAGAAACAGGAAAAAAAAACGTCTCTTCAAATGATGGGTCGGGATTTGCGAGCGTGAGCAAAGACAACAGCTGTCAGAGGACCAACAAAATCGCTCTTCTGACAGAGTCAACAAATGATTTCCAGATGGCCACGCGTCACCAGAATCACGATTGACTCCCGGGAAGAAAATATCCATGCCTTCCTTCTCTCCAATACCCACCCCACCAAACTCCCTGCACCTCCACTCCACTTCTGATTCCGTCTCGTTGGAATTGCCTCGATAGTCTAATCTGTTCTAGTTCGAGCGCAGCTTAAAAGATTTATTATGTAGCTTTGGGTATTTCTCATTTCATCTCCGTTATATTTGACACTAAACAACATGGAGATCGGAAATTCAAATTAATTTTAATAGCTTCATAAGGAATTTATATCCTTTTCCATATGCTTCTAGTAAAAGAGTCCCCCTTTAACCTTTTTGCCCTTCGTACCAGTTTATAAATTGAATAGTTCCTTAATGACGCTGTCAATTAGTTATGGGAGAAGGTGGAGAGGTATTTCGGTGCACTTACCTGCTTGGAGCGTTTATTTATACCCGCTTGTATTTTTTTTTATCTCTTCCCTCCTGCTATTCTTTCGTTTGATCTTCTTCGCATGTCTGAGAATATCTCACCCAAGAATAAACGCCGTGAAGGAGGCGGTGGTGGTGGTGGTCTCCGTCGACAGAGAGAGTGGAGCTTGGAATGTTGACTGTGATCGACAGACGATGGGAAACCATTCCACATCCCCTCTTTAGAATAACAAAGGGAATCGGTGCCACCCAGAATCTGTTGTCTTTTCCAGTTATCAAATATCTTCATCTTCCGTTTCTTAAAGAGGAGAAACTATTTACGTCCGGAATGACAAGCCCAATTTTATTAGGGTTTGCGAATAATGTGGAAGTTCGAAAGTAGTAAACAAATACCTTTACGCCCATTTTTTTTTAATAGCAACTAATTATTTGGGTCGTATTTAGCAGTTTCCCTAAGACGGTTGCATCTACCAGTAGTACACAGTTGACTTAAATATCCACTAGAAAATACCTCAAACTATCTGAATTAAAATCAATAATGTTCAAAGTTCAAAATTGCAACAAAATTTTTTTATTTGTAACATCGTTTCGGTTTTCAAAGCATCGTCAGTTAATTTATGTGGATTGAAAACAGAAACGCGTATTAGAAATAAAAGAAATTTTATTAGTCTTAAATTCATAGTGGAACATGAAAAAATGCAATATAAAAGAAAATATCTAAGACAAATCGAAAGCAATGGAATAGGTACAATATATAATAGGTATGAGTGACAATATTTGGGTTGAGAATTGCTTGGTAGCATTCAGTGATGACCACAACTGAATTTATTTTCTTATTTTTTTGCTAGTTTTTTGTCTCATTTGTACGAAATCGACAAGAACAAAATGGACTTAAGATTTTTGGCAATTGATGTGAGATTTATTTAAGATTGTGGAAAGTTTGAAGACTGGGCTTTCTACCCGCAGTTAAACTCCACGGAACATAACACTTGTCTACATGAGACAGAATCTTGCTTTATAAGGTATAATAAAGTTTGGAGAAACAAGGGGTCTAAACCCTTTTCCAGGATCAAGAGTGATGAAAATTAAACATGATATCAATTAAAGAAATTGGCAGACATACTTACCGGCCTAAATCGAAACAAGTTTTTGACATCATTTCTCCACGTTTAATAGCGGTATGAAACGTGAAATAATTCAGATGAACCATTAAAAAATTATTTTATAAAGATGAACTGTTTCTGAAAGTGTTTCTTAGAAACTGGATCATGTAATTCGGCAAATTCATGATAAATAAATAGTTTTCCTAAAGCTGGTCATAATTAAGAATGAAATATTGCTCTAAAATAAGTGCTCTGTTATCCCAAAAGATAAGTCTCTTCTGACATGAGTAACTTAGATGATGCAAAATGAACGATGACATTTAAAGTCTGAATAAGCTCACCACTTTCTATCAATCTTTTTCAACGATAAAGTTAACTGTTATACGTTTTCTATTTCGAGATACTATAAAACAAAGTAGGTAAACTTTTATTTTGTGAAGAGCGAAGAAGTTCATTGAGTCCAGTTGTTAGTGGATTTCCGTTCGATAAAATCACAAGCTCCTTTCCCAACCCCCATCATCCACCCCCGGCTTCTTCTTCTTCTATTTTTTTTTCATTTTAACATCACGAGCCCGAGACCTTTCACGTGCTGAAGGAACTTCCCGAGATTGAATCGTTAGATTCAACCAAGGCGAATGATCTGGCCCAAAAAATCGAATAATCTGGAAAAGACCCGCTCGTGCGAGATTGATGGTCAATAAATCCCCGCTGGTAGCGAACAAGTGCCCCGGCGATAGGAAATGTTCCGTTTTGTTCAACCGAGAGCAAACACAGCGAACTTATCGCCACCGATGAGTCATTACCCTTTGAACAAGGAGAGCGGCATTCCTGACTTTCTCCATTACCACTAGGAATATGTGACGGAAGTCGAAGGAAAATTGGAAAAGATTGAAGTAATTTGGTGAATACTATGAAACCATTGAGAGAGAGCGAGAGAGAGAAAGAGAAAGGCACAGAAAGGGAGAAAAAAAACAAGAGAAGTATTTGGATTTGGAGCCCATAAAAAAGGGAAAGAACTCGGGAGGGAGAGATGTTGGCGCACACGCAGTAGATCATTGCACGAAGATTTTGCATAATTAATGACGGTGACATTTGTCTCCTAGTGGAGGAACAGTTGTCTGCGGTCACGAGTCATCAAAGAAGAGCCATCGACAAATTGTCGTTGGAAAAGTCCATAAATAAAGCGGGCGATTCTTTCTACTTAGCTCAGATGCGTTCTATCATCATTCCCACATCAAAACTAATTGGTTGACTAATTAGTTAAGCTGCGTGCGTCCTTAGAGTTGCATCGAATACTCTCGGAAATGAGTAAAATATAATGAACGCTGAAAAAATAATAATAATCTTTTGTTTTTTCATAAATAATTATTGTGAAAATTTAATATTCTCTATTTTATATGGGTTTCTCTTTTTCATCATGCACTATAATTATTTCGCTTGCGTTGAAAGAAGATTTTTCCCTTACTAAAATAATTATTATTAGTGGTGAAATTCAACGAATTTTTATTAGAAACCATCTGTTTCTTCATTACCTGAAAAAATGCCCTAAATACTCTTAATTAAATACACTTTAATAATTAAAGGAAATGCGCAAGTTTTGAGGTCTGAATAAATGATGTTGTAAATCAATAGAAATTTCTCAGAAAGACTCCAAAGAGTTCTTTTACTCGCCCTTATTAAACTAATAAGCTTTCACAAAACTGATTAAAGGAGAATCCTAATAATGTTATAGAAAATAATTCTTTTCTTGTGTCATAGATTTTGAAAATAATTTTTCTCGTATCATCGACGTAAAATAAGCAATATTAGAAAATAAATTGAAAAGTTGTGCGTAGGTTACTTAAGATCAGCAAGATGAATCCACCTGAAAGATTTTTTTAAGATGAACGTGGATTATACGAATTATACGAAGAAATCATTGGAACTGTAATCCGAAGTGTCACTTTATTTCACAGGTTCCTGAATATACCGTCCAGAATAAAATCTTCAGCTAATCTTGGAAGATTTTATCGAAAAGTTTTTGTATGGTTTTAAGATTTATACAGAGGGTTGTTAGGAATCTATGGTAACAAGTTACAGAGGACCAGAAAAGGTAGAAAGCCCCTATGGCCACCATGGAGTGTGTTCAATCTGGTAGCAGTTTCCACTGAAGGAGGCTAGAACGCAGTATATCAATTCGTAACCACTCCTATTGATACGCTTTCCAAAAGATCTTCCACTGTTCGCGGTCGTCTCTCTCTTCATCTAAGTAGACCAAAACCACAAAATACCATAGGCGATGCGTCCGGCGACTTGACGGGTATGTCGCTGATTGGAATTGAAGCGAATTCCAGTATTTTCTTGCATGCGTTCCAGGAACAGGTGAGATGAGGTGGCGGTGTGACTCGACGCCTTGTCTTAGTACAGTCTTGTTTACCTCTGTACTGTAAAAACCGGGGATGTCATGGGTAAATATGGGGGTTAGAACGTTAGTCTGAGAGTATATGGCATTGACTTTGGCCTTTGGTTCAATTTTGTGTAAAGTTAACTTGCCGTTGTAGCTGTATCCAGCTACGATCATGAAACCTTTTGAAAATGTTTCCTTGTATTCACGGTACCATTTTCTGAATTGCTTAGAACACTTTGGGCGGTATAAAAAAAATAGCTCGGCTCTTGTTGCAGTCCCTTAAATAAACATACGCCTCCTCTAGTGTGAGCACGTATTTCCACTTTTCATCCGCCAGGTATCGTTCATAAGTTTACGGTAGTTTAACCGTCGCTATTGAACATGACGCAGCAACATCTTATGAACCTGGCTCTTGTGTCGCATCTCCAGTTGTAAATCACGGTTGATAATTGTGTTTACCATTTTCACAGATGTCCCTATCTTCTGTGCCCGTTGTGTTGGTGGGTGACATCCGGTTATGAGAGCCCGAACTTTCCGGACGACATTAGGAGTACGCTAGTGGATGGCCTCGGATTGGCCTGCTTTTTACCCTCAGGAATGGCGCTGCTTCTGGTTTTTGCCAATGTTATTTAGTACTCTTGATATCCCTTTCTTGGAAAATATGAAACCTTGCTTTCTAAATGTTTTCATAATTTTGGAAAGGGCTGTTATGTAGCCTCCCAATACCAGTCAATTATAGGTGGCATAACTCAATGTTTTTAGCTCGCTATTCGAATATTAACTAGTTTAATACCTTCCCTAACAATACTTTACGTTATAGTTCACGTGAAATGAACTCACGCGCCAATAAATATATCCTAATTGTTACCATAGATCCCTAACAACCCTCCATATAAAGGCATTGACGACCGCGATGGCCGAGAGTGTAGGAATCTCGCAGTGTGTTTGTTTTTTCTAACATTGCTATCAGCATTTTCTCCGCATTTTACAAGCGTAGAGGCTTATTGGCCAACTTCCTTTCAAATTAACTATGGTTTGGACGTGGAAAATTTTAGAGAAGACCTCATCCTCCAGTGGATAGACGATGGTTGTAAATGATATAGCCATTAGATCTGGACGACAAGAGTCAGAGTATGTAGCTGTGTAGCTTCCACGGAAACGTTCCAGTATTCTAAACTTGCAAACTTTGTTATTTATACACATCGAGACTCAATTGGTGCTCCCATTTCTGTTCTTAACATTGTTTGTCTCCATAACTTACTCCTTCATAGACGAACGCTTTCTTCTATAGATTTAAGCGTTGATTTTTTTTCGAGAACAACATTATTTTCGCAAAAGAAGAGAGGAGGTCAGTCCACTTGTCCACAAGAAAAATTTATTCTTCATATATGTCAGGGTATCATACTGAAGAAGGTCACTTGGTGATTGAAATGTATACATACGTATATGAAGAAGTAAGTATCCACAGTTTAATAAAGTGTTTGCAATTTTATTTTACTTTAACATTATTTTGTTTGACTTCTGGTGGTGATATCGTTTTCAGTAATATCAACCTTGTCAACTCTATTCTGTTTTTTCCGATTGAAAAATGGAAGGAAAAATTCTGCGACCTGGATTCGAACCAGGAACCTCGACTGTCATGGTCGACGCCTTTACTAAAACTATATTCTTGTTTTATTTTTCCATCAAAATTAACCACACTTTTCATTGAAGCATCGGCATACCTGTGCTAGCATATCTCTTTAGCTAGGTTTCTTACCGGTTGCAGTGAATGCGTCTGAAAGTGACTACAATACTTCTTGTTTACTTATATGGATGACAATCCGATATATTTTATCAAATTAAGAAACGATAGCTTCAGGCCGTTTCTAGCTTAAATGTTAAAACCAAAGTATAGAAAATTAAAAAGAGCGCAGAGTTTCTTCTCACAGAAGATTTTAAAAACAAGGTCACGGGAGGACTTGTAAAAACTTTATCTTCCTCTATCCTTTATAGTTAACTCGATTACTTGAAGGACCATATCTTAATTAACTTTCTCAACTGAGTTTTGCTTAACAATAATAGACTGGCATTCTTGTAATCAAGTACTCCTTATCTCGACAACATTGCACTATTATTGACTAAAGAAAGATGCACTTTGTGATATAGCCATAAGTTCTGTGTTTGAAAAAAAAACTTAGAACCTACTACTTAAAATGGCTGCCTTTAATAATGTCCATCTGAAATCCTTCTTGAGGTTTATAGAAATGTTTTTGAAATTTGCGAAGTTAGAGTTGTACAGAGTAATACGGATAAAATCAAATTCTTATTTTACGACGAAAGCATTGAATATACTTAAAAATTGATCAGAGTTTTGGACCGCAAAATGTTGATAAGTAACCGAAGTTATGTATAACTATGTTACCTCTTTCGGCTTAAGTTAAGCATCTGTTCTCTTTCCATACATAATGAATCAGAAGGCATTACTTTTCAACAGATCCCCATGCTTCTATTAAAATCCCTCGCAAATTCACATTTTTACAATTTACATTTGATCGGCCAAACTTTGGTCCTGTAATGCTCTTAGACTCTGAAATGATAAGGAAATGCTGTTAAGATACTAAGCTTATGAATCTGTTTTCATTGGATAGTATATGAATTCCTTCTCAATGTTCTTTATTCAAAAGACATCTTTTGAGCCCTTCGGTTGGTTATTATTAAATTTTAATTATTTTGATTTAATAAAGCCCTTGATATTCATACCATATGCCATTTTAATCTTTTTGAAATGTATATCAAAGTTTGTTTTGAAAACTCGGATTTCAAAATTATACATTTTAATCAGAATGACGAAAATAACAAATTTAAATGATGTGAGCGACAAGATAAGAATATTTCTTGAGTTCCTTGCGGGGCTATCAAATATTCACGATATTAATCTTACTACATAATTTCAAGAAAATCAATATTCCCCCTTAAGTTGTTAAATATGCAAGATAAAATTTAAAAAAAAGCCCCCTATGTATATGAATGATTTTAAAATTCGATAAGAATGTCATGGTCCTTAGCAGTTACGTGATCCCGTTCATTAAAAGTGGCGAAGCTACAGAATTTTACAAGAAGTGGCAGATTTGCCAATTTTCGGTTCACTTTGGTTTTATGATTCAAAAATTTTTCAAGATGATTAAAATCGCGATAAAACCAATTACATTCACTTTTGAAGTAAGGCAAAGAGGGAGGGGTTTATAAAAAATGTATAGCATCTCATATCACCGAAAAGAATAATCACAAAAGTGCACTTTAGTGATCAAGAAATGACGGACTGAGATGGATAAGTAGGCTAAAGAGCTACCAAACTCATTATATATTTGTTTATGTATATACAAGAATAAAAGTTTCATTTAAATAGAAACTAATGGAAATCTTTTTGATTTACGATAGCCTATTTTAAAGTCTAAATATTCTCTCTATTCCTAATTCAAATTGGCCTTAATAGTAAACATGTCACTCATTTCTTCAGATTTTATTTTGTATGTTTTTCCATTAAAGTATCCTGTATTTGTGAATCCAAGTGGAGGAGGAATCTATCTCACACGGCGAATTTGACAACAGAAACTCTTGCCAAAATGAGCTGGGAAGCGTTGCCCCAAACCCCTTACAGTCCAGACTTGGATCACAGTGTTATTTGTTCGGGCCGCTTAAAAAAAAACTGAAGTTCAGATGAACCGCTGCTCCACAACAGAGACACTGCTTACTACAATGTTTGCTGCAGCTGCTGCGCATGCGTCAAATACGTCATGCCGATCGCGAGATACTCAAAAGGGATTACGTAACTTTCCTTGAAAAATATATGCTAGAGTTATTTCTCGATTTTATATGCGCGAAAGTCTAAATCAACCTTGAACGACCCTTGTATGTAATTATTATCTTCAAGGAAATATGCTCCAAATATTTAATACATTGAAAATAAATGGAAAGAGAAAGAAAAAAAAATCCGTGACCTTTAATAATAAAATCGAAAAATCTTTTTAAATGGGAAAAAAACCCAAATAATTCTGCTGGAAGATAGCTTTGTGTATTTGTAGCTTGTTTATTTTGAAAGTTTAATGCACACTTCGTCTGTCCGTGAATATTAGAACCCAAACAATATATTAGAACCCTTGCACACGTTCCCTACAAACCTGACCTAGCGACATGATTTCTTTTGGTTTCCTAAATTCAAATCCCACCTCAAGGGAATTCATTTTGGGACCATTGAGAGTATCCAAGAAGCTGTGACGAATGCTCTCAATTCGCTTCTTGAAGATGCACGCGCGCCACCATACGTGAAGCTTCTCAAACTACTTGTGGTCATTGGATTGGGAGTTGAATGAAAAGAAAATGGATGTTCTTATTAAATACGGTTTTCAGTGTGTTAATTTTAATTTCATAAGTCTCGAAATACTTCTTTCTTTTAATCGCTTTGCCCATAACTGTCTTTGCTGACGAAACTGTTTTCAGATGGAAATGAATAATATTTTGATCCTTCTGGGCGTCTATAATATGAATTTGAACAACCTATTACGCAGCATATCATACCGGGCATATTTGAGTCAATTCAACAAATTTATATAGAAAAAAAAAGTCGTTCAAATTGAAATAAATTTGCTAACGCCCATAGAAGAGAAGAACAACGTGGCTACAGATAGTTTACTCTTATTCCCGCTAGGTGGTACTTCGATCGAACTTGCAAGAGGTGAATAACCTTACAGAAACAGACTTCCAGCATTCTGCTGCAAGGTGATGATAAAATGCAATTGTAAATTTTTTAAATAAAAGTATTTTTTTATTCATTACGCTCATTACTTTCTGGACATACCTCCTATAAATACACTCGTGTCCAAAAGTTAAGCATAATCAATATTAGTATACTTATTTCATAAACCAAATTCTAAAATGAAGTGAAACTCGGGATATGTGTGCATCGTCGCATTGCAAGTGCAAAAAAGGACAAAACCGTTTAATTAAACATGTTTTATTTCATAAAAAAGAAGTTTATGAAAACAGAAAAAAAACATGGGTTCTAAGCGCACGAAACATGGGGAAAAAGGTGCTAATTTGGATAATGGTCGCCCTAAGCGGCCGTAGAAGGCAACATGCTTTCAAGCTTTCAATGAGGTTGCTCAAGAGCTTGGCTGATATAAGCTCTACTCCTGGCTTTTAAGCTTTGGGATGGTCATTGGTGGAGGCTGACGGGATACAAGTGGTGTCTTTATTGCATCCCACGCTTGCTTAATAGGGTTCACATCTGGAGATCTTGATGGCTTCCCTATGCATTGGATATCCTCACTTTGCAGAAATTCTTCCACCAACAGAGCTCTGTGGGGACGTGCATTATCGTCCATGAGAATAAAATCTGGCCTCATGATGCCTCTGAAATCTCCAACATGACCTACCAGTGTTTAGTCTCCGTATCTCAGAGCATTAACGGTACCACTGTCAAAGATGTGGAGCTCTGTACACCCGTTTAGCATGAGCTATACTGATCTTTTTTCTTGACGTTGTTTGGATAATAACGGGTTCCACGTTCTCTCCAAATAATGGTTAGACGAAGATCTCTTTGTAAGCTGAATGTGGACTCATCGGTGAATATTATTCCACCAATCCAAAATCCAGTTACGATGTCTCGACTGCGGTTTAAACGGGTCTACGACTCGCAGGGGTGAGCTAGTTACAAAGTGCCGGACGTCTGGCATAAAGACTAGATTCCTTTATTCTCCGTAAACTGTTTGTCTGTAAATTCTTTTCCCTGAGGCAGCTGCCTGGTAGGTAGGGTCCTCTGACATCTTGCAGTTAATTGCAAATACTGGTCCTGCAGAATGATCATAATCTTTGAGCGATCTTGCACTGGTTGGCGTGTAACATTTCCTGCGTCTTGAAACCGTCTCCAAAGTCTGGAAATCAAACTTTGTGGAACATTAAGTCTCTCTGGAGACTTTCGTTTGTGATTGAATTAGAATCTGGCGTCTGTGGTTCATATTAAACGGAAAGTCAACGATAACAAAAAATTCTCCTAGTGGCTTGCAAGAGTGTGTGATTCCCCGTATGATTTACTCTACTGTATTTATTGCACTTCGATCAGTTTACATAAACTTGCATTTCTGAGATAATCTGATCATGAATTGACATTGGTTTAACCGTCTAACTGATTTACTTGATATTACATACCAACGTTTGTCGCTTTTATGGATCTGAACCTTTAAATGTTATTTTTTTTTACAATTATTCTTAAATTTTGGACACGAGTGTAGATCTTTAAAAATAACAACTTTTAAGAATGCACAAATGTTAATTATTCAACGTGATCATCTCACTGTTTTGAGGCATATTTAAATTTTCCTAAAGTTCTCTCAATTCATAAATGGAAAACACTAAAATGGTACTTAATACATAGAAACGTTGAATGAAAAAAAAAATCCCCGCAATTTAATCTTTTCTCCACGGACATTTCATTTGCAATGCTGACGTTTTAATACTTAACCAAATTCTTCGAGAAATCTTCGAATGTTAAATGTTTTGCAGTCTTAACAACCACAAGATTTTCTCTCCAGTGTAATTAATTGAATTTCACGAGGCGTCGTTCGATTTTATAACTCTCTTCTTATTGACGTAAACTTGGGAGCTTGATGGGGAAAGAAAGAGTGGGTTCGCTTTTCTTTTCTTCCAACGGTCGCTCGTAATTAAAAATTGCTTAATTCGCTTTCCATTTTAATATAATGTGAAAAACGGAAGTGAAAGGGGGGAAAATAGAAAGAGGGAAATAAAGGGAACAGATTTTTTCTCCTCTTCTCTTTATTACGAGTGGTGCGAAAATTGATCAGTTGAGGATTTCCGATTTCGTAGAGGGAGGCATTTGCCTACAACAGCAGCCAATCAAGCGACGGAGCCAGGAAAATCGCACATCGCTCCAGATTACCCTATTATTAATTCTATGAAAAATATTTAAAAATTGAACAGTGGGAAAGGGAAAGAGAGGTAAAAGAAAATGAAAACGTTAAAAAAGCGTAGAATTAAAGTAATGGGGGAGGGGAAACGGAAACTAAAAGAAATGTTTTATGCAAAATGAAATTCCCTTTGATCCTAATTCAATCACCGGAGACGAGATTTGCCTTCTTTTAAACGACTGGAAAGGTTTCACCGGGGGAGCAATCTTACTATGGCTATGAAAAAATATCGAACATATTTAATAACATAAAGATCCAAATCTTTTACTTTTTTTTTTTTACTCCCTTCTAAATTATTTTTTTTCTCAGCACTATATTATAAAATATTAAAATATTAAAAATAAAATATTTTCTTATATAATTGAGTTTTTTATTTTATAATATAAACTTAAGTTAGAAAATGCAAGTTGGGCAAAAACATTGAAAGAAATTATGAAACGACAAAAATGTCAAAATACACTGTCAGATGGCAAAATCTAATTTCATTAGAATACTTGGAAAAATCGTAAGCGTTTTTTAATTCTGAACTCGAACACGTGTAATGTTTCCTAGAGCGTTCTCAGGAAGAACAGGCTCAGAGTTTCTTCGTTTTCTGCGAAATGATGAAGGCCAAGAACATGTGATTCTACTGTAGGCGGTAGCATATCAACTGACTTTGGAACTAATTTAATTCCCTTATGTTCCCTTCTCCATTTCCCTCTTGGCACAGCTTCCTAATTTGAAAGCTTTCCGATAAAATGGCTTTCTCGACGCAGGCGCTGGAGCAAATGAACTATAACAACGAGCACCCAGAACGTACAATTTAATCTGTGTAGTCTTTCAAAAAAACCCATAGATTTATTGAACCTTTTATGTTTAATTACAACTAATGAGAAAAGTCACTTTGAGAAAGAAATATTTTGTTTGAGAAGCTGCTAATTAAACCATCAATGTTACCGTTAGAAACTATCTCGAACTCTTTTCCCAGAATAGCCTTCGGTGTGCTGTCACATTTTTTGTGTACAGCTTAATTGTTCTGAAATCTTCTTCCTTTGATAGTCCATTTTATTTTTGGAAAATGCTGAAGACACTGAAACTAAATCAATTTAAAAGGGAAAAAGGAGAGGAACTGAACTTTTCTTCATACATGGGGGCTTCGTCTTTCTGAAAAATTGGTTGTTCCATTTTTGGTAAGTTATACCAAGATGCATTTGACGAACACACTGCTTAAAATAAATAAGGAAGCAAAAAAAATTGCAAGAAAAAATGAATGATGCTGATGAATGTAAAATATTATTTATACATTCGGTAGAATAAAATATAATTCAATAATATGAATAAGCCCAATAAGCGAATTTGTATGCAATATCATTTAAGCGCATAATCTGATATCCATACTGTACAAGAAGGTGCTAAATGATTTCTAGTAGGACGTGCTGTCCTTTCGACAGGCCTAGACTGTTTAAATCTGTGTGACATGAATTTGGTGAGATTTTGTAAAAGTTTTGTAAATATGTTTCAGTACTCCTCAATAAGAGCAATCTCGAGTTAACGAAAAATCAACAGAGCTGCAATGCGCCACCAAAGAGCTTTCCAAACGTGCTCAATTAGGTGTATGTCATGGGGGCATAGCCACTCTATACGCTCTATTCGCTCATTATGACACATGTTGTCAACCAGCCGAGCTCTCAGGATGATCGTTCATGACCATAGAACGATCACGACCGTGTTTCTCTGTACCACCGTATAAATTATCAATTGACTTCTGTCGTAATTTGATGTTTTTTGAACCATATATGGGTTGCTTCGAGTGCCAGATAGAATTCGCCGACCGTTTGATTCTGTATACTGATTTGATTTTTCAAAAAAGAACTTGATTCCACTTTAATTGTTTCCATCCAACCATATCCCCAGCCTAGATGTTCCCCCACGAACCTGCGTTTAAGGTGGCACATAATATTAATTTACAACATAAAGGCCGCCTTGGTGAAGGCGACAGCGCACAGTTTGAGTTGACAATGAGCTTCCTATTGTCATGAGGAGCTGTCGCTGGAGTTGAGTGACATTTAGTCGTCTGTTTCGATGGGTTGTTTCGGTAAGTAATGGACTTTTGTAGTTTCTTGCGGACGGCCTTGACCTTGTCCCTTTCTAACACTTTTCGCATCCAGGAAATGAGCCTACAGTAGGAAGTAACATTTTGTGATATTCCAATGGCTTTGAGCCACCTGATGTGTGTGATCTACTTTCAGCATGCCTACAGCTTCCGCACCTTTGACTACGGTAAATCAAGTTGTTGCTAAATCCCTCGAATCGAAGCGCTACGGAAATTCTCGGGCAACAATCTTTAAATCTTAACGTCACTTGTCAATTTTCATATAGATACGCAATACTTTGCTGCTCTTCTAATTATTTTAATAGCTTTTTAATAAGCTTACTCGTTGTGATTGTGAAGTAGAAACGAACGTAAATATGCTCAGGCCCGGTCAGATATATTATCACTGTGAAAAAGGCTTTCATATTTTTACTGTATACAATCTGCAATTTTATTTCCGCAGTATTAATTAATTGTACTCACATATCTGTAGCTATACTACTGTATAATATGTTATAATATGTTAATATGGCAATAATTACTCAGATCACTTTTCGCTTCTATCATTGTGTTGAGATAAAAATTCAATCAATTTGCGGCAGGTCTCGACGGAAGTATCTCTCCTTTCGTCTTGCAAAGTTCATAGTAGAGATAGTGCAAGATGGTCGTCACTGTCGTTCATCTCAGGACTCGGAGTAGAAAGCGCGAATAATTCTATCTCTTTCTCAAGAAACCAGCGCAGAGTGCGATACGAACTCACTAGCTATTTCTATAATATTGCTAATTTTCCAAAATCTCAAGGGATACTTTAGAATTTATTTGTTTGAATATTAATAAACCATTAAGAAATGACATAACCAAGTACCGAAAGGTTAAACTAAACCACTCGCGAAACTCAATTTTAAACTGCCCTATGTTAACATTGTAAGTTTCTAATGGACCATTACACCACCTACCTTTGAAGCAATTTCGACTATCATTAATTGTAAGTTATATTCATTCATGACACATCATTCCAAGTCGTTTGATATATTACATGCTATATTTTAGCATTGAAATATCCAATGACGCATAATGGTTTCACTGAACCACGTTCCTCGAAACCAATTTGGACTATTGCTAATTTTACGTTATATCCTTTCATGACACCTCATTCCAAGTCGTTTGATATATTACATGCCATATTTTGGCAATGAAATTTACAATGACCCAAAATAGTTCCACTATACCATATAGGTTCCACTAAACCAGCTTCCTTGAAACCAATTTGGACTATCTTTAATTTTACGTTGTATTCATTCATGACACCTCATTCCAAGTCGATTGATATATTACATCCTATATTTTGGCAATGACATTTCCAATGACCCATAATGATTCCACTATACCATAAAGGTTCCACTAAACAAGGTTCCTTGAAACCAATTTGAACTATCATGGATTTTATATTATATTCATTCATGACACCTCATTCCAAGTCGTTTGATATATTACATGCCATATTTTGGCAATGAAATTTACAATGACCCATAATGGTACCACTAAACCATAATGGTTCCACTAAACAAATTCCTTGAAACCGATTTGGACTATCACTAATTTTACGTTATATTCATTCATGACACCTCATTCCAAGTCGTTTGATATATTACATGCCATATTTTAGCATTGAAAGTTCCAATGAACCATCATGGTTCCACTAAACCAGGTTCCTTGAAACCAATTTGGACTATCATTAATTTTACGTTATATTCATTCATGACACCTCATTCCAAATGGTTTGATATATTACATGCCATATTTTAGCATTGAAGGTTCCAATGAACCATGATGGTTCCACTAAACCAGAATGGTTCCACTAAACCAGTTTCCTTGAAACCAATTTGGACTATCATTAATTTACGTTATATTCATTTATGACACGTCATTCCAAGTCGTTTGGTATATTACATGCAATATTTTAGCGTTGAAAGTTCTAATGAACCATCATGGTTCCACTAAACCAGGTTCCATGAAACCAATTTGGACTATCATTAATTTTACGTTATATTCATTTATGATACATCATCCCTGTTTGTTTGATATATCCTATCTTTGAAAATTCTTGATGGTGTCATAAGAGTACCATTAGTGCACGTGCCAATGTTTCGATTGCAACAATTTTCAAAATGGTTCATTTCCTGAACCATAATTATCAATGGCCGAAATAGTAATTTATATTCGCTTGTATCTCGTCATTACGATTTGTTTGACATATTAACTAATATATCTCTTCATTGAAAATTGCTAGGTGGGGTCGTGATGGTACCATTTGTGCACGTGCTATTGAACCGATTTAGATAATATTTGTGATTTGTTCATGCCATGTACCATATTCATCGACTGACGAAAATAGTAATGAATAACCGCATCTATCTCGTCATTACAATTTGTTTGATATATTAGTCAATATATCTTCCCATAGAAAATTGCTAGGCGGGAAAATAGAGGTACCATTCATGCACGTGCCAATGAACCGATTTAGATAATATTTGTAACTTGTTCGTGCCATGAACCATATTCATCGACTGACGAAAACAGATTTTGAAAATCTTTCATAGCCTCGGAGGAGTTTGAGTTACAGACAGACAGACAGACAGACGGACAGACAGACAGACGGACAGACACGTTTCCCCACACTGATAGCATAAAGCACCTTTCGGTACTTAATAAGGTCTGAGTTTATCCACGAGAAACACCTCCATACCACAATGGAGTTTCCGCCAAATTTAACAATTAAAAGATCAGTCCGAGAAAAATGGTTCGCTGGCTTGTCGAAAACTCAAAAATGTCATCAGTGAGTGGGAGCGTGAAAAGGGCGACTCTCACTCCGAAAAGAGGAGCTTTCCAGTTGTTTGCAGCCAAGGGACGATGGGAGAGCCACGGTCTTAATCACTCCTCGCAATCACGATCGTGAGACATGGGTTGTGTGCAATTGCACTACCATAATAATCTAGACGGTGCACCCCTCTAGGGGTAATTATAGTACAGTATAGTAGATATACGAGAACTTTTTAATAAAGAGTGATAAAAATAAACTGTTTTGACGTATACCCTATGTTGCCAGAAATATCCGGACGCATGCACAACGTTTTATTATGAAGTGACCAATAAGTTGTTGGACCTCATTTTGCTGCAATAAAAGCGCGCACTCTGCTGGAGAGGCTTCCGACTAGTTCTTGGGCTGTTGTTGTTCCATGATGTTTCCACTTTGCGATTATTTCACTGACAATAGAACGAGGCGTTGTAGGGTAGAAATTGCTCGGACAGACTTGTTGCACATGTAGCATCCAATGTTAGTGTCAGGTTTGAAGTCGTTAAGCTTTACGGAACGACTCATTGTATTATTTCGCTAACACTGAAGAAACTACATTAATAATATATCTACGAGTCATAGTTATGTAAATAGGCAGATATCACATTTCGAAGAGGTGTCCGGATACTTCTAGCAACATATCCTGATAATAATTTTTCGATTGAAAAATGGAAGGATAAATTCTGCTACCTGGATTCGAACCAGGAACCTCGACTATCATGGCCGACGCCTCTACCAATTGGGCTATCGCAGACACCCGGACAGCCAAGCTGTCACAAGGTGTCTTAAAGACAACCAAGTTGTCACGGTTGAAAGCCCAATGGGAGGCGGCTGACTGGTAGAGGCGTCGGCTATGATAGTCGAGGTTCCTGGTTCGAATCCAGGTCGCAGAATTTTTCCTTCCATTTTTCACTCGAAATATTATTACTTGAGTTTGGAGACAATTTCCAGTTTATAATTATTATTATATCCTGATAATGTTGATAGTCTTTTTCAAAGTAATCTTCATTGAATGCTATGCACTTGTTCCAGCGTTTCTGCCAGTCTTTAAAGATATGCTGAAAGTTATTTTTGAGAGGTTCTACTTGAAGAATTGTACATATTACTCAAAAATAGAGGTTATTCATCGACGTATCAAAATTCAACCAGAACGATGCTCGTTACTGTCGTTCAAGATAAACTCCATAACTGGAATAAACGTTCATACATCCCATTTGATACTATTTATAGGGGAAAAATATGGAACAACTTATTTGATTTAAAAGTCGTTGCTCTGCTACTGGTCTGCAAAATGGCTTCATTTTTGTATTTAAGGGGGATATTCGTGATATTAAAAAAACACTCCATAGTAATACTAAAAACATAAGCTAAAGCTCCAAAATATTGCACCGGGAAGGAAAATGTGCGAAAATAATCTTTGACTTGATGAAGAATTTCGTCAAAGCATCAGACAAGATTTGCCTACTTGAAAGAAAAATCTTATTTGCTGACCTACAAAGTTGAAAGAGGGTTTGTAGTTAGTTTTTAAATAAGAAAGCTGCTTAAGGACCCTGCATTTGAAGAGAAATTGAGTGACGTGGAATTAGCTGCTTGAACAGTTTTCAGGATGTTAACGCGGCAACAACAGGAAGGAACAACGTGAAGTTTGACACTTACTGTGTCATGGGATGCAGAATGTCTCTGAAAATAAACTTTCTTCATTCACGTGGTGACATTTTCCGGAAAATCTTGGTGCGGGAAGTGGTGAGCGAACGTTTTCACCAGGACTTTCTTTCGAAGCAGCACAAGTACTAAAGAAGGTGAGCTCTTGCTATCATGAAGGAATATTGATGATTTTCGTATGGTAACACGGATCATCAAGAACACAAAAGAAAACTATCGCGCAAATATTTCTCCTGCTTAAAGGAGTAAAGTTTTCAATCTTTCACTCGAGTGTACATTGATCTACATGCCTATCTTAATATGTGACATGATAGGAAATGAAAAGGATTATTGTAGTAAATTCAGAAGTTTATTGCTGGCTAAACTCACATTTGTCCTGGCCAATGCAAGAAAAAATTTAATGGCGTTCATCATTTTGCGCGAATTCCGCTTACGCGAGAGGAGCATATTATTTGTGTATAGCCTACAGAACGAACACTTTCGCATTTGCTAATATCGATGCTCCGTCACTAACACTAAAAAAATAAAATTATACAAGTTTAGGTATTTTTAAAAATAGAAACGGGCAGCTCTGGGTAATGTTTGTTGTTATAGAATGAATGCTGTCATTTTAATTTTATCTTAATAGTGTTATCTCCAGCTTGAAATGGAACTTCTGATACTCTAAAAAATTGGTTTACAGCATTAGTGTTTCGAAATAATTGCACTTCTGCTTGAGTTTCTAGGTACTCTTTGATAATTAGAGGTTTTTGCTTTCATAAGATATCGTTGAATTGAAACGTTTAAATATCCAAAGAAAAGCAAAGAAAAAAGTGTGGACGTCAATTTCGCATAAGATTCGTTTCTTTCCACTCGAGATAGATACAAAATGGGAAATGGGCTTACTCCAAAAAAGGAACCCTATCCCCTGGTGGCGTAAAACAAAAAGGAACAAAAAGCTCGAAAAGAACGAATTTTCACTAAACTACAACTCCCAACAGATTAACTCGGCCAAATGCTTTTAAATACCTGGGTATCCACGTAAGTCATAACCTCTCCTGGGACGCCCACATTAATGCTTTAGCTTCTACGCTAAATCAACGCTTAGGCCTTTTCTCCTTTTATTATATAACGCTTTAATCCACTCCTTGCTTTCCTATGGTCTTCAATTTTGGGGTTCAACCATCAAATCTAACTTACTACATCTATACAGATTGCAAAAATGGTTTGTACGTACCTTATTAAAACTACGTAAACCTATCCCTGTCTCTCACCTTTTTAATTCTGTGGGCATAACTCCAATACACCAACTCTACCATTATAGCCTAGCAGTTTTCATATATAAAGCAATTAACAACATTATAACTACATCCCTCCCCCAACCTTTATTTATCACCGTTAGTACATCCCCCCCCCACCCCCCACAACACTCGACATAGAAATTCCTTCCCAATCGCCCATATTAAACGTAGCTACCAGCTCAAGAGTATTTCTATTGCCGGCAACAGACTTTGGTCCACCTTACCCCCAGATCTCCGTTCACCATCAAGCACCAAAATTTTCAAATCCCGTTTAAAGAACTTCCTCTCTGCACCCTCACCTAACTAACTCCTGGCCCTCACCATTCCCTTCCATTTTTTTAAAAATTGTTTTGTAAATGATCAAAAATTGTATCTTTGTTCTCCATCCAGAGACCTACCTCGTCGGCCCCCGCCATACTGGCCCTGGATGGACGATTTGTATCTCCCTTTACATTAAATAAATAAATAAATAAATAAATAAATAAATAAAAAGTCCTTCGATTAACATTGTTTATACGTCTCAATGCTTCTGCTGAATACTTATTATTATTCTTTAAGTAAATAAAGTTTTTTTTTACGTACTATTTCTGTATTTATGAAGAATTTACTTATATATAAATATTTAGTTCTGTGATATGTAAGTATATTAGTGGTTAGAAGCAAATGTATACGGAAATCGGAATTCTTAAGTGTCGGAGAGCTGCTCAATATATTTAAATTTTACATTTAAAATGTTTGAATATCTATATTGTAATGAATCTCAGAAATGTTTGCGAAATTCTGCAATTTTTTATTTTTTTACCCTCTACTTGAGGTAACCAATAAACGGACGAACCAATACAAGGACATTAATGCGTTTCTCTAAATCGCTTAGAAATGAGGTACTATGGGTTAAATATAAATCAGTTCTAACGGTAAAACTATAAACCGTAAGTGGCTCTTCCTCTCAGGATAATTTTTCATCATTTAAATTTACCAACTGATGCATAGTTTGAAGGAAAATCGATTCCAATGCATATCAATGAGAAAGTCTTCAATGAACGGCATTGAATTTTCTGTGAAAAAAAAAGAAGTTAGAAAATTATTGTAATCATCTCCCTCGAATGATAGGCACAATAATTATGTGGAGCGTTCGACGACAAGTGGAATTAGAATAAATGATGATGTAGAGTAGGTTATGAAGCCTTGCCTGGAAATGGCGCGCTGGTTTTCTGTCGCAACAATTTTTCTACCTTGAAAAATTGCGAAGCCTGACTAGTTGGAGCGTAATCCCCACAAGAAGCCGGGGATGTTGATTTAGTGAGGTGAACTATTGGATGCGGCTGCCTTGGCAACCTATCCTCCCTTTCTGGTCCCAGTGGTATCATCTCCTTCCACTGTGATACTATCATCATCATTATCGGCTCCTCAGTATTTGTTGGGAAGGGAGAAAGAGTTAATCCGATCAAATCTGGACTAAAAGTTTTTGGCTAATTGGTCTATTGGAAATTGAAACTCATTCAATGGAGAATTCCCGACGGACCGAATCGAAACAGGTTGGTTGGAGGAAGGAAGAAGACGACGAGGGCCTCGCTGAACTCGATACCGAGTTTGAAAAGAAAAAATATCGGTTCTGACCTGATTCGGTATTATTTTCATCCTCACCAAAATCAATATATCACATCCTTTTTCTGAGGAGCTTGACAAAAGATAGGCTACAGCGATTCAGACTTTTCCACCGTTTAAGATAGCAGTATGGAATATTCGCTTTACGCATTGATGAATTTATAAATGTAAAATTATACAAAAATTTTGTTGAAGTGTTGCTAGAGTCTCCTTTATTGAATATTTATTATTTCACATAATGTGTGCACTTACTATCTACGAAAGGGCCTTGGTATTGATTTCGTGATTCGCCGTCTAGTGAGAAATTGTGCGTTAACAAATCCCAAGAAGTAATTTCAGACATAAATATCGTACTTCTTTTCCTTTATCTTTTTCATTTTTAGTAAGAAAATTATCATCAAATGCTAAATTTCTCATAAATTTGAAATAATTATGAAACTAACTCAACGAAATATTATAGAAGGATTAAAGAACTGTTTTAATAGAAAAAATAAGTTCTCAATATTACATTCGACTTATCAGAAAATGTCTATAATAGGAAACAACCGGTAGAGAGAGAGAGAAGAGCATGACACAAACAGTAGTTGCATTGGATAGAAATGTAGAAGACAGAAGCCAGATGATCAATTTCCTCAGTCTCAGTGTAATTTTCTTTGGTTCTCCAGTTGCCATGGGATTCCTGCGATCATTTCTGCTAGAAGAGTCGATGATTCTATCTACCACCCACTCACACGCTCCTCTCCCCTTTCACCCTTGCTTGGCTCGCCTATCTTTCCATAGAAACTTCTAAAGTGCAGAGATGGTAGATTCGATTTCATAAAGAAATTAAGGAAAAATTATTTTTGAGGTTGTTTCATATTAGATTGCCATTAAATAGAAATATTAAAATATACCTAAATGAAAACTCCGAGCAGTATATCCGCTTTAATACCTTTGCGTTATATCATTCTGTGGTTGTTGTTTGTCTGTTTTTTTTTTGTTTTCTTTTTTTTTTTATAAATGCTCGATTCAAAAAGCATCGTACAAAAGTAGAGCTTATTTATTCATTTCCAAACTTACATTCGCAACGTCAAGATATAAAAATGCGTCCATAAATTATACGCATATTTCAGATTTTCTATATATGGGCGCCGTGTAAATTCATTTCTGTCCAGACTGATTTCCTCGGATTTTGACTGCAGATCGAAACATTAGTATACATGGTGATTTTTAATGTATCTCCAAAGAGAAAAATCTCAGGAAATTAAATTTGGTGACCGTGGAAAACAGATTTAGTAAATCATAATTTCCGGCATGCCTTAAGCACAATTCTAGTTCCTACGCGATTTATTTTCGAATTTGATTGGAAAATGTGGCTGCACTGTCAAGACAATCCTGTAAGTGCGAATCCCATTAAGCAAAATGCTTTTTCCTTCTTCGGTGTTGCAATCTTTAATATTACAGTGTCGCTAGCGTAACAATCGGCGGTTACTTACGCATACGCACACAAACTTTCTCCTTTATTAAGTTTTCTCCTTTACTTCCTTCTATGTTTGATCGGTTAACGTTTTTCCACACTAGCGACATTCTTTAATGTTTTGTAACATCATTTCGAACAATCCTGTACGTAAATTAGAAGCAAGGAAAGCATTTTCCTTGCTTTTATATTAAGAAAATTTAAACATTTCTTACTTTAATGATGTAAAAGATCTTACATTAGTTCCATTCTTACTTTGACATTGATGTATTAATTCAAACTTTATCATTCTACTGCGTATGATTATATTAAATTTAAACTAAATTATACTAATTTAGATGAATATTTAAGTATAAGATATTGATGATTACATTGATTTATGCACTTCACTGATTAAATTGCATACTATGCTCTGAAATATTCATGAATCATGTGAGTGTATTAATTAAAAATATGTGAAGGACTAATATGTTACCGATTGTAATATTGTAATAATAACAATGGTAACAATATCATTATTTAAATTATTTAAAGTAGGCACTAATTTAACCGTTATTCGCATCCAGTGAAATGAAGTACAGAAATTTTTTAAAAAAAGTTATCTATAAAACTGAAGAACTATTAAGCGAAATAGTAATTCAGTTATATGACAAGTTAAGCAATTTATAAGCATATTGTGCGAGACAAGAGACGTTCATTACGTATACAAAAACATGACCCCGAGTTTAGAGAAATTGTTCACTGTTCGCAAACTTATGGGGAGCATAAACTTTAAAATTTAAAAGAGCTTTACATTCTTTTCTAATAGGTGTCTTCTACAAAACTAAATATTTTATAGCTTTCCTAACTCAGCAGTGGCTTTCACGAACATTGGTTATAATCTTGCAATTATTTCTTTGAAATAGTAGAGTTGACCTTTCAGAAATACACGTGGATTATTCCAGAATATTAAACATTCTTTTTAAATCTTTATTTCAGGTTTCATTTTTTCCTTGTTTTTTTTTTTTTTTTTTTTTTTTTTTTTAAATTCCATTGAGCTATTTTTTATGGAATTCAAATTTCTCCTCTCCTCTCAGCCAATAAGTTTAAATTGGTATCGCACCGAACTTCGGTTTGTGCATATAAAATTTGGAAGTTTTCAGTTTAGAACTCGCTTTTTATTCGAGTTCGCTTTTTCTCGGCAATAAAAGGTTAAGCTCTTGATCCGTTTCCAATGATAAAATAATTTCGTATAAACTGTTCTGGAAAAGAAATACTATTTTATTCATCATTGGGTAACTTTGAATAGTAAAACTGGTTAAAATTGGGCATGCTTTTTTGCGATTTGTCCGCACGTATTTTCACCTATAAACATACAACAGCAAAAGTATTTGTAAATTTTAAGATGGTTATTGCTATCTGAATGGCAATAAAATTTGAATATAAAAAAATACTATTAAACATCATATCTACGTCCTTTGCAAATGCGTGAATGAATAAAGAAATGTATAAGTGTTTGCAGTAACTCTATAAAGTTTATGCTTGCACACGAAATTCCGAGTTTGACGGCATTTCTATATATATTATCTCAACTTTTATGGAGGAATGGATTTTATGTGCAAATTGTTTATCCCTGTAAAAATAGTGTCATATACACATTTTAAGGTTTTTCTGATGTATAAGGTCAATATCAAAATTTTGTTTCAAGTTTTCAACATTTGGAGCCAATTTAATGGAATTATGTGAACGATCCTCTTTAGACATAATCCTTAGTCGTTAATATTTTATTGAACAGAAAATTCTACATAATTTTTGACAAAATGTCTAATGAAATATTTCAGTGGAAAAAGATCAAAGGAATATTTGAGTCGTATATTTCGAAATTTAGTTTTATATACTTTAAATATTTTTGCGTTTCTAGAAAATATTGAAAAAATTCGAATTCTGATTAGAATATCGTTTTATTCCATATACAGTTTTCTTTTTCTGTTTTATTATTTTTAGAAATTTAAAATGATTTTAAAAAAATAATTAAATTCTGAACTTTGTTATAGTTAAATTTCCTCTATAATATAAATATTTAAATATAAATTAATAAATTTAAGTAAAAATTTGGAATGGATTTGTGCAAATAATAACATATAAGTAAATATTTGCAGTAAATTCAGAGAAATCTTAGACTTGCGAATTTTTTCCCCGCCGTTTCTTTACGAAATATGGGAGTATACAAACGGATTTATGTTTTTAGACATAAAACGTATATCTGAATATTAAGGCAATCTAGCAAATCATTCTGTACAAGACGTAAGAAGAATAAAAAAAACTGAGTAGACCAATTGTAAATTTCCCCCCCCCCCCCTGCTTCATGGCTTATATTGTTTACACTTTCTTGAAAGACCAAAGAAGAATTAGAATTCCAAAAATGCTCCACAAAGAGAAGAAATATTTTCATTCTTTTCCCTGCTCGTGCCATCGTAAACATTTGTCGAAATAAAGCATGCGAAAGCGAGAAAGCGAGTTGGATCTCCTCCAGATGTGGGACGGGTGATGATGTTACCTCTTCTCCAAAGTACCTCATAACGGACCAAGTGAGTAGCTCAGAGGGAACCATAGGACCGACAACAAGGCTCCCTCCTTCCTTGGCCCCTCTTTCCTCCCCCTCCTTTTTTGGCTTCCTCTCTTCTCAACTCACAAATCATCACGAAGGACAGCGTCAGCTGAGGAATTTGTCGGATTATACGATTTATTTCAAGTCGTCTGTTCTGATGGCCTTAGGCTCGATTTGTCGCTAAACGTCAGGGAGCAGAATAGCCATCTCTCATTCGTCTTCTTTCTTTTACTCTCTCTCTCTCACTCTCTCTCTTACACTCTATCCATATATTTCCCCCGTCGGCTTTTTGTTTTTATTTTTCCTTTCTTCTCTCTCACTCTCCTCTTTCTTTCTGAGAGTCGTTTTGGCTCTTTACTCACGTCAGTTGAAACTACGGTTAGAAGTTTGGTTCTTCGAAAGCGACATGGGTGAGTGGGCATAAAATTGCTTCAGACCTAATCTGTTTCTCTGAGCAATTCTTTGTTTGTTCTACAAGGAATTACAATAATGGTGTTACACATCAGACAGTTTAATTCTCTTGGCGATAACAAGCGGAGTAACATAGAATTCTTGAAGTGTAGAAGGAACTTTTTTTTTTTTTTTTTTTTTTTTTTTTTTACAAATCCAGTAACCTTGGCTGTTTAATTTTTTATCTTTAATATTGCTTTATTTGATCATATTTTTAAACGAGTTATTCTTGAATTATAAATTTATAATATTTTCATAACTTTTCTCATAAGCTTCCAAAAATTCTGCATTTGATAGCAGCATGCCTCATTTATTTTAAATATTATTGACATATAATAAGTCATTCTTTCATAATAAGTATCACATAAAATCAATATTTTTTTAAAAATATTAAATATTTATTCCAATATACTTTCGACGCTTTTTGGATATTGAAAGGGGGTTGCGTGGCTTAATTTTTAGAACTAAGATAATAACCGTGAGAATTCTTGGAAGTTTTCTGAAAAAAGTTCATTTAAAAGTCAGGAACAATTTCAATAGCAACCCTGATGAATTTTTATATTATAAAAATTGATTTCTAATCAACTTATGCTGTAATGAACATAGGTCACCAAACATCCCATTAACATATAAAATATCTTGCCTGGGGCTTTAATGCTAACTCAATCACGAGCAATCGATATGTCATAATACAATCCATCGCATTACTGTCAGGCCTAAGGTGGATGTAATTCATTATACAAGTTAAATATTTAAAATGTTCAATTTAATTAGTATGCAGACTCTATATATAATTAATAAAAAGTAATACAACAGACATGTAGTAGTAAAATTAAACGCGTAATTAAACTGGGTAGGGTTAGAGCGCAAACTGCGGATTATGCAAATTTTTGGTGTCATTCGATAAGGCAACACGGGGGTGGTATAGCGATAGTAATTATTACGTGAAGCGAGCGTGAAGAGTGAATGCTGTGGACTCCAATTTAATAATGGAACCAAGTCAATTAACGACATTATTTCTCAATGAGTTTAAATGGAGGAATTCTGAGAAGTCTGCAGCCGAAAGAATTAATAAAGCAATTGGTAGATGGGCCACTTCCGATGGTAGATGGTATTGGTCTGTAAATTTTAGATAGGAGATATGAAACCTAAAAAATAAAGCCGGTGGCCATCGTCCTTCCTCCATTGACTCTGACGAATAAAAGTATACGAGTGAAGTAGACCCACGACAGACGGTACGAGAATTCTCCCAGACGTGTAAGGGCAACTATTCATCTGCTTCCTGATACTTGAGGATAAGAGGTTCAGCAAGTGGGTGATGTTAATTAACCTTTTTGTTAATCTTTATTTCTATTCATAGTCAAAATTTTAAGGTATCACTAGATGTTTGATAAGGTGATATTAAGAGGAATTCAATTAGGTATTTATAAAATTTATACCATAATTTCATTGAAACATATTAGAAAGATATTCCATTTAGAACTTACATACAAAATGTATATCGATAATCATCAAAGCGAATGATACAGATATCAACAAAGTAGAAACTTACACTTAAATACAGATATTAATTAACGGAAAAACGTTTACAATCCTCTTGTCCTCATGGATTTAAGGTAACATTTCCCTTTATTAAAACTAAAAAAAAAAACACAGCTTCTAAAAGGCCAGCTTAATTCCCATAAAAGAGAAAATTCTATAAAACAGCAGGAATAACTCAAGGGACTACACCAAAACATAATTACAAAGAAATTACTTTCTAGCGAAAGAGTGCCAAAAGCATACTTCACTCATAGGACCCATCTAATGTCATTTTCATCCTCTTCATGGGGCATATCCATGTCATTGGAGGGAGAATTCAAAACAGAACTTTATCGAGAGACTTTAAGGGAGAGAGAAAAGAAAAAAACAAAAATAATGTGCAATTAGATACTTTTCACTAGGCCTTCAATAACCGCACTCAATTTATCAGAGTGACGAAAGGGTCGGTTCTTTAGGCATCCCATTTCTCTGTAAGTCTCAAGAGTGTTCCAATTATTACACTGTCCATGTCATGGATAAGAAGGTAAGGAAAAGGACAAGAAAACTGTGTTACATAGTTAGGACAGGATAAACCCTGCTTAATACACTTGAACAAAAAAGTAAAAATTATAAGACATTGCGTTGTTAGTTTCAACTAAAATCTTTCAAAGCTTAACAAAAGCTTCCTTAACTACCATTTCCATCTGCTTTAAAAAATTACGTTTTACTTTCACGAAGAATGCAGAGCTCAGTTTAAATGCAGGCATTCAAGCAGTCCCGTTCTGATTCAATGGCTTCAGTATAGACAGAAGTTCATTATTTTCACTCGCCCAAAGCAGCGATCAGAGACAAACCAAATGTTGACAGTCAACGTTCCATTTGAATCTTCTCAAATCATACGACGATGGTTGCATGGCAACGCTCTCCAAAATTGAAAATTGGACTCCAGACTATATCATAAAAACTAATGAATAAAGCAACTATAGATCAAATCAAAATGTTCATAGGCTGAAAGCATAAATAGAACACCTGTCTTCAGAAAGTCCAAAGAAGGTGTGAATACTTCTGCTTCCCCGCTGAAAGTGTAGAATTCAAAAGCCAAAATCCTAAGAGCTACCTTCCGTATAACAGTTGCCCATCATCACACAAAAACGCCATGCTATAACAAAGAATATAACAACCAATTTTCTATACGCAGGATAGACAATGATAAAACTAAATAATCAGAAGAGCAAACATCGGAAAACAAAAACAAAAATTACAATAATTTCACGGAAAACTATGTGATGAGGGAATTATATTTCCAATTGGATGTGTGCTGTTCTCTCGTATAAAGAAGCAAGCAAGAATAAGAGAAGTCACAGGAATAACTCCGAAGCAGCCTCTCACCTCTGTCGTTACCATTCATTACACTTTCTTCCCACGGGGTCAAATTATAATAGCAGATCCTTAACGAGTAAATATGCGGCAAGTGCACGAAAAGCTGTGCATTAAGCAGTTAATACTTGTCAATAGATATGATGCCTGTTGCTTCAAGATTACGCATGACAGCATACACATAACCATGCAGCAAATCCATCAGTTATGATACAAAACTGCACCACAGCCTCGATAATACAGTGTTTTGAAATCAAAAGAATCATTTGCAGTAGCCCTGTATTTGAAACGACAGACCCTACTGGAAAAATAATGCGATACAGTATGAAAAAAGGTGAACATTTTTTGTTAAATCTCCAAAAGTGCTTTATCTGAATATTAAAATTAAGGTGATGTCAGATTATTATATTACATTAAAAGAAAATGCTCTCAGACTCTAAGAAACTCTTTTTTAGATCAAGGAAGATGGCTTGAATCTCCAGTATATTTTAGCGCATTTATATCTGCAATTATTACTTAGTTATCTATTATTTGTAATTTCATTTGTAATTTGTTATTTTTAGATGGAAAGCCTAACAGCCATTTTCATGATTGTTATCTTATAGCGTTGTTATTGATGCTTCATGGGAAATAATTACTTTTAAAATTCACTGCGCTATATTTAATAAATAAGTTTACAAATTCCCAATTGTTTGCGAAATTTATTTTGCGTGATATCTACCCCTCTGTCATTACTCTGGCCATTTTGGGTTCAGTGCACGAGGTTTGGGGTAGGGGAGAGAGGAAGAGGAGGAGGAGCAGGTGAATGGAGGGTGGTAAGAGAGGAAGGAGGTGAAGCTGCGTTCTGCCATTGGAGACCAAACAATCAGATCGGTTGGAATCTGTTGGGAACCGAAGGAGGGAAATCTCTTCTTCTAACTGGAGCTGATAAACTATTCAGGAGGAATGGCACCACGCGCCTACCCCGGAACCTCCGTTAAACGATGGTCGAACAGTGGCACCAGAAACTCACCTCGAGTTCCTTTCAACTCGTTCCCTTTCTTCCTGCCGTTGACTGCGAGGCTTTTGTTTATTCGTTAGGCTCAGTCAAGTGCTCTGGTGACGGTCGTAATAAATAAAGCGTTCAGGACAAATGTGGACGGGTTGACAACAGCCTTCCATCGGTAATGGGTTGTGGACACGGCAAAAATCATTCCTTCCATCTCTCTTCCTCTCGTCGATGAATTCCAAGACGTAGAAAATTTCATTTAGCTTTTAAAGTATTTAGTCAGACTTGCTCTGAATTCATGTAGTATGTATGCAAAATTGACAACTATAAGCTTTGACAAGAAAAACAGCTTTTCATCCTTAATAACAGCGAATATATTTTGAATATAAGCATATGAATTCTGTTTTTTTTCCCTCTTTTATTTTTCTTTCCTCTAAACATTACAGAACTTTCATTTTTCGCTTTGATTAAAGAAGATAGACTCAAACTGTATTAAAAGTTCAAAATAATATCCTCTAATTAGCATGTCCAAATGAAGGCCTACGTTTTGTAGACAACTTGTTTCAGAGCGTCGGTATACTAGCAGGACTTTGATAGAGAAATTGTGCATAATATTCGGATCAGACAGAAGTTGAATGATTTTAATTGGTAAATAAATTGCATCCCTTAAAACAATGCGACATTTTACTTGCATTTGTTTCAATTTTAATTCGTATATACAAGTTTGAGGTAGGAAAGATGTTGATTCTAAGGCATACAAAGCAGTATTGAAACTCGCACTAAGCAGAATTGTTAAATCTATTGAATATGAATATTGTTAATATACTACATGCTATATCAAATATTTTTTCATTTGCCCCTTTATTTATTTTCTTCTACTTACTTACTTACTTACTTACTTACTTACTTACTTTTCAAACCCGCTTATCCGTTAGGGTCGCGGGGGCAGCAGCCCTATGGAGGATCTCCAGCGATCGCGATCTTTCGCCATCAGGCGCATGTCCTCCCTGGTAATACCCAAGCGACTCGAAACCAGATTCTCCATGTAGTCTAGCCACCAGGTTCTAGGCCGACCCCTTGGTCTCTTACTCACCGGCTTGGAAAATAACAACTGTCTAGGAAGACTAGTTTGCGGCATCCGTATCACGTGGCCATACCAGCGCAACTGAGATCTCTCAATGCGGCTCAACACTTAAAGACTCCCTTATTGTGCTGCTGTGCCCTCTATCTAGTAGGGTAACACCTGCCACGCCCCTCAGGAATCTCATTTCGGTCGCTTGTACCCGCGATCGCACTTTTTCGGTCATTACCCAAGACTCATGTCCATAGGTGAGAATGGGGACAAAGATAGATTTGAAGACGGAGAGCTTGGCTTTGTTTCCCAGCTCGCGTATCGTTACCACGGATCGCAACAGTTCACGTCTTACACAGCTTGCTGCACCGATCCGAGCATCCAATTCTTTTAGTTGAGAATTAAATTTTGGCGTCATTTTTCATTCTTCGTCCTTTTTACATTGTATTAGCTTTGATGAGAATCGTACAAAATAGCAGAAAATCAGTGAAATAAGCAGGAAAAAGACCTATCGAAATCATAAGCAGAACACATTCATCACATACACACACACTGGCCAATTTATTAATCACCATCTCAAACGAAATACAGGGAAGTAATTGATCGAAGGTAAAAGATCTAACAGACTTTGATCTTGGTATGATAGCGGGCGCCAAAAGATCTTGAACCAGCCTTAAGAACATAGCGGCCCTTTTAAGATTTCACGACCACCGTTTCAACAATTTTCGCCGAGTGGAGTGATCAAGGTAAAAAAATACACCCAAAGGTACCATCTGCGGACGGCCACAAGCCGTAGATGGCCGATGTAAGTGACGGATATGTAGGGTGATCAATGACAGCCGACATACCATCATTCACCAGCAACACAACGTTATATCTGTGGAGGCTAGTTCGGAAAGCACTGTCCGTCAAATTCTTGCACGCTGAATTACGAGGGGAAGCCAAACTAAATTTTGAAAATGCATATAAAAAGAGATCGTAATATTGAATCTGAATATCTTCACTGTGTAATGTTCTTTCTGGTGAATGCGTTTGAATGGTGGGCCGGCTGAAAACTTACTTCAACTTATTTCTTACACGCTAAGGACGAGAACCCAACATAAATCCATCATCAGACATCCAAGGTGTACAATGAAAACTGTTTGTGCAAGGCTCGAGTTACTACTGGGTAGAAAATTCAAGAAAGGCGTCGCTTTCGTACACGATGATTGTTCTCCTATCCAGTGTACGCGTGACCATCAAGATTGGGTTGTGGACGACTGAAGGATTGCCTGGTCTGATGAGCCCCATATTCAACAATTCTGGCATCGTTCCCGTAGGCATTTCCAATATTTGGTGTGTTTCCGTAGCCGATTTACCCAACTTTAGGCAGAATTTAATGCAACCTCGTTGTTCCATCTTTTTTTCTCGGCGATACTTATTCACATGCGTCGCTATAATGCGTGTCTGTACACGAATCCTTTACGCTACTAAAAAAAAAAAATCTATGCAGCTGCAGTGTGATAAGTGACTTATGCACACTGTGTCTTGACATGTTGAAGTTTTGCCCGGATATTTAATTGCCACACATTTGTATATAAGGCATTCAAACACAGGTAAAAATTGTTAAAGTACTGAAAACACTGGTAAATTTTCTAATCTTATCGCCACCATACAGTAGCAGAAACACGTTTATTATACGTATTACTAATGCGATAGGATATGGCCAGCAGGACGCAACGTAAAAATTACGGGGCCTTAATACATCTTGGACGTACGAAGAACATTACGAAAAATCTTACCGGGTGTTTCAAAAATGACCGGTATACCGGTATATTTGAAAAATCAATAAAAACTAAACGGGCAGCGATAGAAATACACCGTTTGTTGCAATATGCTTGGGACAACAGTGAATTTTCAGGCAGACACACTTTCGAAATTAGTTCACGGTGTATTTCTATCGCTGCCCGTTTAGATTTTTCAAATACACCGGTCATTTTTGAAACACCCGGTATATGGAACGCAGTTTAAGCTTTTGATCTCGATAACCAATGTTTGCACTTGTCCAGCTAGAACAAAATGTTGTGAGGGATATAATAGAAGGTCATTTAATTCGATGAGCGCAATCTGAAAATTTTACGGCAAGAAGAACGCAAACTGGTGGATATTATATGAAGCAAGCCGACTCTGTTCCCGAAGGCATTGGGCGCAAGTAAAGCCGTCATGTAGCGGCTTCGAACCTTCTTGTGGCATGGAAGTTCGTTTGTTCTCATGGAGAAGGCACACATCACATGAAGAAAATTGAGTAGTGGTATAGAACATGATTTCCTATTTCCTTAATCTTTTCATCTTAATGAATATCAATACATTCCTGCTGTCTAAGAATATTTCAATACATTGTATTGTTTGACAAATTTGATTGAGGTTTTACATTACGAAAATATCATCATCATCATCATCATTGGCCTTTTATAGGCTTTACAGCCCTTAGCCCCAAGCGTCACCATCGGGTGACTGCTTGTTTCTAGACCTTGTATCATTTTTATGTGGCAGGGGGGTCGGCCCTACGCACAACCCCCATTTCTGGGGGGTGATGATGATCTTAACGACTGCTGTATGATGGTCGCAGCAGCCGGGACCGACGGCTTTACGTGCCCTCCGAAGCACGGGGGGAGATGGAAATTTCCAGGTGGTCACCCAACCTGTGATTAGCCGCGCCCAAGGTTGCTTAACTCCACCATTGCATTGAGCAAGGAGAGACAACTGGGCTACGAAAATATACGTATATCTAATCCTAGATCAGTTGGTTAACTTGCTGACATTACTAATTGGCATTTACATTTCTTTTTTCTACCATCTTCATTTTTATCATCTCTATAAACCACTCCCATGACGTCTACAGGGTGTTCTCGAATAACGTGTACAACCTTGGGGGGGGGGGGTGATAGAGGGATAAAATCTAAGCAATATTTCCCTCTTTCATTTTTTCTCTGAGGCATTGTTTTTGGGATAAAAATTGTTGGACGTCGCGTAGACGTAATATGCCACTCAACCCGTGCTTCTGGAACACGTCGAAATTTTGGTCAATCATGTAATAAAAAGAACAAAAACACATTGCATACAGTACAATAATGCAACTTGTTTTTTTATGAAACATGCAAATGTTTTACAATAAGTGTTCAAATTGAATCCCTCTGTCATGAATGCATGCTTCACAACGTCGCCGCATGGACTGACGTACACGTTCAAAAGTTCCTGGTTCTTCGCGAATCTGGTTCGCAGCTACGGCGATTCTGGCTACCAGCTCTTCATCGGATCCCACTGGTGTCTCGTATACCAATGTCTTTAAGTGTCCCCACAGAAAGAAATACACGCACGTTAGATCTGGAGAACTTGGTGACCAAGCAATAAGACCCCTCCACCCTTTACCAATCCATCGCTGAGGAAAGATTTGGTTTAGGTGCCCTCTCACAGGCTGGGAGAAATGTGCTGGAGCACCATCATGTTGAAACCACATGTTGCTTCGAATGCTCAAAGGCACATTTTCGAGCAATTCTGGTAATTTTTCTTTAAGGAAAGTCAGATATGTTTGTCCGTTCAGTTGATTTGGCAGGATGTACGGTCCAGTCAAATGGTTCTCAATGATCCCAGACCAAACATTAACACTGAAACGATAATGATGGCCATGTACAAATATAGTATGCGTTGATTCATAATCCTAAGCATGGGAATTATGGGTGTTGAACATTCCTTCACGTCCAAATGACGCTTCATCTGAAAAGACTTAGGTGGGAAAATCAGGCTGGTCGTGGTTACAAAGCGTGCACCTCGTGATAATGAAATGGACGTAACTGGAACATATGTGCAACAGTCCAGACGTAACTATACGATACACCCAATGCATGTTTTCTGTACGGGGGTTTTCTTCAAACCGTCTAACTAATTCCTCTTCAAGCTGATCTGCTTGTCTGTCTCTTCTAAGACCAGCGTCCTGTTTGCGGGTTGTAAATGATCCGGTTTGTCTCAGCTTTTGATGTAACCGTGCGAATGTTTGATGGTTAGGCAGACGTCTGTTCGGGAAACGTTGTTCGTAGAGTCTCCTAGCTGCTCTTCCGTTACCATTAGCAGCTCCATACACCAGATGCATAACAGCCATCTCCTCGAAGGTAAAACGCTCCATAGGGAAACACCAACACCAATGCAAACAATTAGACTTGGCTTCGGTAACATTACAATCTTACTTTCACAATGTTTTTAAGTATGCAAATTGTAAGGTTCATTATCAAACAAAGGTAAAACTGTACGTTGAATTACTACTACTGTTCGGGTCTCAAAAGAAGACCTCTGAGTTGCACAATTCCACCACTACGTACACGATCAACGTTTAGGTGAGTTGATTTCTAAAAAGGTTGGACCGGAATGTTGGATAGCAATGATTAAAAAATTGATGTTGAGTCTATCAAATGTTGTTTTCATTATTGAAAAAAAAAGAAAGAAAATCACTACTATCACTCAGTTTTATGAATTACATGTAATTTATTGTGTAAACCCTTACTGAATATCATTTTCATGTTTGTAATTTTATTAAAACGTTTTCTTGAACTGCGCGTTTAATGTGCGATAGTCGTAGAATATCTGCCCAACCTTTTCAGAAATGAACTCACCCAAACGTTTCTGTCGTGTACTGGTGGATTTGTGCAACTCAGAGGTCTTCTCTTGAGACCCGAACAGTATCTATTCAAACAACTGCTTCCTGCAGGTAGGATTTCAACATTTTTTATCTCAGAAACAATGCCCTAGAGAAAAAAATGAAAGAGGGAAATATTGCGTAGATTTTATCCCTCTATCACCCCACTCCCAAGTTTGTACACGTTATTCGAGAACACCCTGTATAATTAAAAAAAAAAAAATTCTTCGTTATATCTCTTAATGTTATCACTGAAGCGCAGCCGACGAAAAAGCGCACTCACCGCATTGTAAAGAATAAACCAAATTTAAATCATCTCTTATGCTCGTTGAAAAAGGCGAGGAATAAAAGCCGAAACTAGTCGTGTCAAATTTTAATTTGCACCGTATTGTATTTTGAAGCCTCAATCAAGTTTGTTCAAGAATCCCCAGAAGAGTTGCATGCTGGAAAAGGATAATGTCTAGATAACGAAATAACAACTATCAAAGAAATAGTATTCATAAATCTTCTTCCGTTTGCAAACCCATGCACGCAATTTAGGGTGTGTCTAAAAAGTACGACCGGTCGCCAACAGGTAATGTGGTACGATCGGCGGCCGTTTGCTTCCGTTTGTTCGTTCATGGACAGCGCGGTTGTGAGCATTTTGCTTCAAAATGGCGTCGCAGCAAGGTTCCTCATCATATTTCGCCATCTCCTTTCTCCAAAATATATTTATTTCGTATCGGGCATTCGAACACTTGAATTTTCTACTTTCGTCCGCCATTTTGATTCTACTCGCCGAGACGCGTTATGAAAACGCTCATTGCGACCGGTCGTTACTTTATGAGTCGAGGGTCGTCCGAATCGGGAGAAAATTTAAGATGAATAAAGCCAGTTACGTATGCCTACATCGTTCCCGCCTAGTTCGGACATAGTCGAAATTTCGAGTCAGTCACTGGTGGCTCCAAAATGAGCTTTGCGACGGGTTTTGACCGGTCGCGACCGATAGGACTTTTTAAACACATCCTTAGTCTCATTGAGCCTCTCAGGATGGCAATTAGAATGCTGTTGCTCATCTTGTTTCCCTTCGGAAATTCTGAAGCAAAATAAATTAGTAATTGTATTTAAATGACTTTATTAAAAAAAAAAAGAGGCCTATTCTTATTTAAAATGTATGATCGCAATTCCATTGTGCATTAATTATACGTGCTAAAGTTTCGTGTTTGTAACTGCTTGGAGAATCTCTTAAAATTATATGGTTTTCTATTATTCAATTTATTATGCTCAATATAAATATGAAATTCGTTAATTATCGTTTCCACTTAACTGTTAGAGCTCTCTAATTATTTTATTATAGTTAAATGTACATAGCGAAATATCAACCCTTTTAAAGTTAGAATTGGGGTCTAATAATGACCAAATGTTTGCAATAGAATAAATTAAGATGTCATTTCTAAATAAGCTCCTTAAAAATTTTCCAATTATTAAATCAATTATAGGAGTAGTTCTATGGCTCTAAGTAGGAATATCGTTTTCTGTAGCATTTTTTTACACTTAAAATTATTATCTAATCGAAAATTTCGTAGTTCTATTAATAAACGAAATAACAGACCCTTATCTTTCGCTGTGCTTAAATTAATTTATATATTAGTTTGAAATCCTTAATTTTGAATATTGGACACAAACGTACAAAAAGAACACTTAATGCAAATGGTCTCCTTTTCTGCAATGACCAGGCTTAAAACGGCATGTTAAAGGGTTGTTTTGTGAAAAATATTTCCACACAAGCCACGATAAAGCTCTTGAGCACTGAAGAAGTTAAAGCAGAGATATAATATTTAATAAGCAACACGTAAAATGAAACATCTGTTCATTCCGGAGCAAATCGTATTTATTTTGTTGATTACTTTTCTTAGGGATATTTCATTGCTAATCATCGTTAATGCTTCTTGACCAGAATAAATCTACTTAAAGTAACTTCCCAATTTGAATTTTCTGATCTAATCTAAGAAACGCTCCTGAAAGTTTTCCTTTCAATTAGGTTCGATTTTAAGTACATTAGGAGCATCTGTTTCCATGGGGAATTTCGATTGCTAAAGATAGTCCTTTAGCACTCTCAGGCATGCAGACACGCAATTACACAAACAGACACACGCACACGCACAAAGAGAGCAATTGATACTGAGAAGGGCACACCAAGACAAAAGTGTCCTTTACTTGAAGAAGACGATCTCGAGGCAAAGAGATTCCTCGAGAATATAAAGATTTTACGCAGCATTAAATTTTAAAATAATAAGTATCACCAATGGTAAAGCAACGTTCTTTCTAATATTTAAAATCAATTTCATAATACCGATTACAAAATCAATAAACACTGAAGAGACCATTCCCAGCGTGCATCTATAGAATCTTTAATATTATCACACGGTACTGAAGACTATTTGTACTCGCCTCACGGCATCCATATTTAGCCTTTTTTTGAATGTTAATAAACGTCCTTCTCCATGGCAAAGCTTTATTATGCTCTATTAAAGACTAAAGACATTTGCAAAATAAAACACAACCGACTAGTGTTTAAGTGCCTACTTAATTTAGTTTATCATCGTCTCCATTAAGTAAAAGTCGGTTGTGCTTCATAAAATGTGTCATAAAATTTTGAAAACGCTCTATTAAAAGGTGTAAAATTGGGAATTTTAGCAAGCTTACCGACCATTTAAAGAAAAGAATTTGTGCGTATATTATAATATAAGAGCACGTTTGAAAGTTTATAGGCAGCTAAGAAGGCAAAATGAAACGCAAAGAGGATGCATGGAAATTAATTTATGAATTTTAAGTCGAAAATTATGGTTAAGGGCGTTGAATTTATTATATAAAATGCGATGCGTGAATATTAAGTGCCATCTTTATCGTTATCATTAATGAATTTATTATTTTTTTGCCATTGTCGTCAAAAATGTTTTTCTTTCTTGAAAATGATATAAGAATTTAATGTTAAAAAAGTCGATTAAAAGCCTTCATTTCAAAGAGAAGATTTACGTTTATTTCTAGAGATGCGAGCCTCCAGAAGGAAACTGTTCACAAAAATTAAGTGCAAGTCTTAATCATTAATTTAAGATTAACTTTTATGTTCAATAAATAATTTTAGTGAATAGGCAAAATGTGCATTTGTAGACGAAAATTTGAATGTTTAATTTAGTTGTTAAGAATTTCGGTTGCTAAAATAAAAGACACTGTTACTTGATGCATTATTATCTATTATTCATATAGGAAGTATGTATTTAAAAGAAAAACAGATATTCGACTCTTAAGTTTCAAAATGTATTTCCAGTTTATTTCTAAGATGAATTTCAGAAATGGTTCTAAGTTTGTTGAAAAAACAAACTCTTTTGTATTCGCTTACGTATGGATCATATTAAAACTTGTAATACGTCCATTATATTTCTTCCCACTTTCCCATCCGCATGAATAAAAGAATTTCGGTTGTTTATTATATTTTATCTGAAAAAATATTTTACTTTTCAGTTATGGCTTTGAATATCTTACGCGACATCAAAAGGAATCGAGAAACCATGTCATTATGATTTTTTTTTTCCTAATATAAAGATTGACCCGTTGTTGTTTACTTTTTTTTAAGCAATTATTTCATTTTCATTGGTATTTTCAGAATGGAAGCAGATGGGTTTTTGTTGATTTTTCCTTCTACTTTTTTAGAGTTTCTTTCTTTTCTCCTGCTAAATGCGAGAAGAAAGTTATGAGTTTGAACAAAAAATGGAAACACGAGCCAACGAAACTTATCGAACAAAAAGAATTGTTTCTGGAGAAAAGTAAATTTTTCTTATTCAATTGGGAAACATTTTTCTTTTATTTTTTATTCCTGTCTTCTTTTTATTGAGGGTCCATATGCCTTTCTCTCCCTCCTTCCACTCATTCTCTCCCGTTTCTTTTCTTTGATGGATTTTTTTAAATTTTATTTATTTATTATATAAATTTTTACCTTCTGAAAAGGCTTCAGCGTGCAGAAAAATTTATCTTTTATCGAAAGTGCAAATAAATTCATTTTTTCTTCTCAACAGAAAGAAACCCGCCTTTAACGTTCTTGGGGTTTAGGTGGTTGGAGGATTTAACTGTGTGCTGAATAGAATGTATCTACACTCACACACACACACACACACACACACACACACACACACACACACACACAGACACACACACACACACAGACACACACACACACACACACACACACACACACATACGCACTCACACGTATAAACACGCAAGAATAATTATTGGGAAAATCTTTAGCAAAATAAGATACTCTGTATTCTCATTAATTTGATAACAACTTAATAATCCGTAAAGAGAAAATTTTGTTTTATATAATACTGAATAATATGCTATTTTAAATCTCAAATATGAACATATTCATATAATTCAGTATCATTTTCTTAAAACCTATTCCGTTATAGAGCCTACTTCCTAATTCTTAATCGAGTATACAATGTTCAGGGAGAGATACGGCTTTTATTACAGTCTGAGTAAAAGATCCGTAATATTTCAGCTGCATACTGTTTAATATATTTTGAACTTTAACATAGAAAATTAATGCGGACTAATCAGATTTTTAAATTAAGTCTTTTAGCAAAATTAAATTCAGTAAAAATTTACATAAAATTCCTACATAATAGATTTTTTTCTACATAAACGTAGAAAGTATTGTTGCTACAGCTACGAACGCAAATGGGGGGGGGGGGGGGGGAGTATTCATGAGTTTATAAAAATCTGCCGACTTTAATTATGATTTTAATATGATATTAAAAAGACATTACGACTACGGTATTATGTAGTTTTAAGTATTATGTAGTTTTACTTCGCATTTTAAGTTTTAAGTAAATCCAAAGACGAGATTAAATTTAAAGGGGAAGTCCGGCCGAATATGAATTGTCTAAAATTTAGCAATCATAATGGGTACCTGAAATGTATAATTTGTTTCGTTAATAGATCGATAACAAACTCTAAAATTTGAAAATTATAAAACACTCTTTGAGAGAAGTAGGCGCGGTAATGCGAGCTGATGACGCGTTCAACTGGCATCAGTAAGCGGTCTGATAACCAGCGCGTGTTTTCCTCATTGCAGTTGTATTGGTGAAAAGCTGTATAAAAATTAAATGATGGAGAGAGAAAAATTGACACGCCCTACATGTTTGAACAAGAGTCAGATATGTCACCCAGTGATGAAAAAATCGTCAGCAGGGACGAAAATATAGATGAAATTTTATCGGTAATGGTGCTAATGCGCTGCATTTGTTCCTATGGATTCCGGTCTAAATATAGTGGTGCTTCTCTCCTATGTATCCTGCCGCGCCGTATCTCGACCGCATCACAAATTACCTCCGCGAGCAATATACAGTAGTGTGTGACATTTTTGTTTTTTTGTTAATTACTATCGAATATTTTGAAGAAAATTTCGCCATATCGTGGATTAGCAACATAATTTAAAATTATCCAATTATACATTCATTTTGGGTGGACTTGATCTTTATGATGATTAAAGAATACTAGTCAGAAGAATCTCAATGCTCCTTAAAGCATATTGATATAAAAATATGAATTGACATCAAATTGGTTATCTACCAAGATGGACAATGGTAGATAACCTTGGAAGCTGCTGGAGCCACTTTTTATGGTTTGGTTATGTTTGCTTTTCTTTCGGCCTCCGCAGCGCCCAGTGAATAATTAAATGTACAAGTGTTCGGAAGCTCAACACGATGTATAATTTCAACAAAATGTATTTATAAAAATCTTTCTTTCCCAAAATTAAAAAAAGTCTGCATGATTAAGTAATTTGTCTTCTGAATTTTAATATGCAAGTTCTCTGGAATAAAGAATTAACATACAGTCGAACATCGATATCTCGAATTTCACGGGAACAGAAAAAAATTCGAGATAAAGAGGTTTTGAAATATGGAGGGTTTCTTTTAAATCAAGATATTTAGGTTAGTAAAGATACTGTGAGAATACTGAGAACTATATCAAAAAAAGATACGTGTGTAGAATTACGCCACGTATAAGTGGCGCCACTAACGTCAGGAATCTGCATTCTTCAATATCTCATATGCAACAGTGGCTTGCCAAAAAGATCGAAAAAATTTTCGTGATTTTTTTTTTTCGTAACGTACGAGAATCGTCTAACTTTAACGAAAGTGACGTAAAATTTCTTCGTTTTCGTATGAACATTTCTCATAATGAAAAAAATCATAATTCTCTAATGTAACATTTATAAATGCTTTGCATTTCATTTTGCTGGCACACGAAGTCAAAATTCGACATAAGGAGGTTTTCCGAGAAAATGTTTCAAGGTAACGAGGGAAAATTACTTTGAAAATGTAGGTAAATAAAATTTTATCGAGATATCGAGGTTGGAAATATCGAGGTTCGACTGTATATTGTGTATGGAAGTTCTTTACACTGGCGGAAAAAAAATCCCAACACCACGAAGGACTTGTGCTAGATGAATGAAATTTGGACAGTATATTCAGCTATGGTATTTATTCAATTGATTCAAGTTTCAAGGTTACAACTTATAAGGGGCGCCACCGGCGCCACCCTGTACATGGTGAAAAGCACGGACTAAAGTCGCCGCGCTGGTCTATGCAGGCCTGCTCACGTGCATGCATACGGTCGTAGAGATGCCGAATGTCATTTTGTGGTATGGCATTCCATGCCTGTTGTACCTGGATGGTCAGATCAGCGACAGTTGTTGCTGGTTGTGGAAGAGCCCTGACACGGCGTCCGACCATGTCCCAGACGTTCTCGATGGGGATCAGATCTGGTGATCGTGCTGGCCATGGTAGGATGTGGACACCCTGAAGGGCACGTTGGGTTGCAGTTAGTGTGGGGGTCGAGCGTTATCCTGTTGGAATAGCCCCCTGGCATACCAGCCATGAATGGCAGCACAATGGGTTCAACAACCATGCGAATGTAAACATTTGCCGTCATGGTGACTGGGATAACCACCAGGGTCCTGCTGTCGTAGGAAATCCCTCCTCGTACCATAACGTCAGGGGTGGGGCTAGTATGCCGACGACGGATACAGCTCGGTAAAAGGAGTTCCCCACTCCTCCTCCTGACCCTTGTGCGACCATCACTCTGACCCAGACAGAAACGACTTTCTTCCGTGAAGACCACAGACCTCCATTCTGCCCTCCAAGTCGCTCTGGCATGACACCACTGAAGACGTGCCGCACGGTGTTGAGGGGTAAGAGGCAAACATGCCACAGGGCGCCTGGAGTGGAGGTTCCTGGCCAGGAGACGGTTCCGAATTGTGCGTGGAGTGACGTTGGGTGCCACAGCAGCCCGAATGTCCGCTGCAGATGCTGCCCGATTTGCCACAGCCATCTTACAGATGCGCCGGTCAACCCTGTCTCCAGTGGCCGGGGGTCATCCAGATCTTGGTTTCCTGGTAATCCTGCCTTCCCTGAACCATTGCTGCGTTCTGCAATAGCACGGAACGAAAGTCCACCCTCTTGAAGGCCCACTACACGTCCTCGTTCGAATTGGGCTAGCTGCCCATATTCACGTCGCAGTCGCCTTCGAGGCATGTTTTACTCTATCCCACACGTCCGCAAGTGTCTGAAGTGACACAGACGCGCGTCTGATCTCCTTTATATCTGTCATTGGAATGTCTCATTTACATGTACAGGGTGGCGCTGGTGGCGCCCCCTGTAAGTTGTAACCTTGAAACTTGAATCAATTGAATAAATACCATAACTGAATATACTGTCCAAATTTCATTCATCTAGCACAAGTCCTTCGTGGTGTTGGAATTTTTTTTTCCGCCAGTGTATTTCGTCCTGACATCAGTACGTTTATCTTTCGCTTACACTGTAGAAATTGTTGGGAAAAAAGAATAAAAACAAGAAACCTTCGTATTTGATGTCGAAAGACACTCTTGAGCCCACTTATAGACATGAATGGATATATTCCATCAATAGATATCTATTTCTATGGGATTCAAATTCGTACTCTGAAGGGCCACGAACTATGCTTGCAGTCGCTGTGATGTTCCTGGAATTACTCCTGAATAATTTATGCACGACGAAAAATGCAATTGCCATCTACGAAACATCGATCTGCTGGTTAGAAATGTAACATTTCAGGGTGCAGTTTTGACCCGCTACATTATTTATCTAAATCTTTGATCCATACAGCCTACTAGAATTGGGTAAATCCCTGCACACCTAGTCGAAGGGACCATAAGGCAAACTAGCAATATCAGTGGATATATTTCATACTAGCAAAACATATCCAAAACGATGGCATCTTTTATACGTATGGACTAATACTAGACAAGCTGAGATCATTATTCTCTGCTGATCTTCGGTATGAAACAGTGGCTTATCCGAACATTTGACTTTTTTTTTCTAATCTTCTATTGTCTAATGAAATTGTTCCTTGCACTATTGTAGGCAATTTTTTTTCATGTTTGCCCTCGTAGTCAATGAGTTTCATGTTAATATGCGCCTATTCTGGTTTGTTTGATATGGTTGCAGAATAGTCAGTGTTAAAAGAATCTATATTGTACTCTTAAATTTCGGTTGCTTTTCATAAGTCTTTTCAGACGACCCCGATCTTTTGTCATCATTTATCGTTTTTGGACGGCAATTCCATCTCTTAGATCAGCTGGATTTGAATAAAAATCTCTTTTCTTTATGAAACCATCATTTTGGAGCAAAAAGGGGCAACATTACATGTTAATTACAGGAAAAGAGCACTTTGGTGTGTTTTTTGCGTGAAGAAGTACCAAAAACTTAATTTTGAATTTAAATCACCTCTCAGATATGTTTCAATCATTGCTTAAGAGATCTCTCCTTTTAAAATCCAACCACTTTGGCGTTTTTGATATCGTGGCTCTAGAAGATAAGCAATAATGGGTCCTTTTTCAAGCTCTGCTATGCAGCACTTTTAAATAGTTTCAGAGGTCACGTGGTTACGCTCGTCATCGCGTAATTTTCATTAATTTTCATGAGTGATCCTTTCATTAATTTGTGGCCGTTATGCATAGTTCGTAATCGTTCTAAATGGCTATAATATTAATTAAAAAGTATAACATTAATTAAAGCACCCATAAGTACGTATATATTACATGTACAAATTTTAGCTTGATATTTTTTTTTCATTTTTTGATATTTTTTTGACCGATAATATCTTAACCTTAATGTGGAGCATCGGTTTTCTTTTAAAATCCAAAGCTAATATTAAACCTTATCTACAAGTGCATATAGTAGTCATAAAAATGTTTTCGTGATTTGAAGTATTTATTGAAGATCTTTAAGTGGACCACTCTTAAAATTTAAACTTTTTTATCGTTTTTGAAAATGTTCTTAAGGAAAAAGCACTTTTTCCCAGAGAATGGCAAATGTTATCAAATGGCATAGAATTACGATTCCGCAAATAATTTGAAAACGACTGGTTTTTGTTATGGGAACGATTAACATAATTGACTGCGATGTTGTCGCTCTTGGTGAATTAGTTTGTAGATTACTCCACGCAATATTTTAACAAAAGAAGAGGGGGGAAGCATTATCTCTCCTTCACTAACCCTGTTTTAAAGTCCATTTGCGCTAAGGCAATTATTTTTCTCAAAGTGGTGCTGTGAGATACGATTAACATGGTATTCTCCCACTTTTTAAAGCGGCTTCGGATCAATTCATCGTGGCTCTATGAGCAGTCGCTACTTAGTATCAGGTGGTGGGCAAGAGAAGATTATTAATAATTGTTATCAATCCGCAGGTTAACAGCAAAATTAAAGAGCGCAAACATTACACGAGCGGAGAGGAAATGATAGATGGGTTCCTCGAACTCACGAAGTTGGCATTCTTTCTTCTTTTTCTTTTTTTTTTTTTTAATTGTCGGTTACCCCCCACTCACTACCCCTCTCCCACCGTTTTTAATCGCCGTGCTCATCAGATAGGGTACCACGTCGTTAGGTCTCTCTCTCTCTCTCTCTCTTTTTTTTCTTCCACTATTCCCTCTCCTTACTTTCCCCTTTCCCACCCCGTACACATACGCCCTCTAATTTTTTCTCCTCGTGCGACTCCCTTTTTTGTGTCTGTGTTGGAGAAGCTCGCTCCTGCTAATCAGTCCCCCGGTGGTGCCAAATTGAGGTCGTTGACCTTCACGAGAGTGTTGCGTTCCCATTGTGAGACGACGCAGCCGCCGCTCCCGCCACCGCCACCACCGCTGCTCGCTCCTCTTTCTCGCTCTCTTTCTCCGTCGAGACTTAATTCCAACGTGAAAGCACTAAATAACATTGCACAGGCGCAAGGAAATTTGGTGAATTGCCTTTCATTCCCATTGGCTTTGCGAGAGCATTCGCAAATGACTTAATCTCCTTGCCTTATTAAAGTTTAAATCACTGTCGTCATATATTACCGTTCGCTTACATGAAGGGCCAGCAACTCCTAACGGCCAGGGAATGACTTCATTCATTATCGTTTTATTGTTTGATCTACGAGTTGTAAATTTGTTTCACTTTTCCTTTTGTTTGAGCAAAACATTTACGACGAGTCTTAGGTTTCCCATTAATTACATCTTTCACAAATCTTCAAAATCTTCACATCCGTTATTTTCAACTGACCAACTGGCGAGTTATTTTAATACTAGTGATGAATGGTGAAGCAGTGGAAAATATTATTCGAACATATACTGAACAAAGCAATTTTTTTGTGCATTCTTATTAAAACCACGGATTTCAGTATCTGGCTTATAGGATGATTATTATTAAACTTTTCCTACTTAACCGTGTTTGTGTGGAAAACAGCAATCACACGAACATGTTCGAATAGGAACATTGCCAAGGACATAAGGAAGAGCAATAATGAATAAACAGTAGGCAATTTCATACAACCGTAGTATCCGTCAGATTGCAAAGTGTGCTCAAAGCGGGCCTGAAAGTCACACCAGTAACGTCCTGTTCTTCCTGTGCAAGCCTAACTGAACGATAAACTTCTTGACCTGCTCTTCAACGACTAAACTTCTACTGAACCGTGAGCTTAAAACAACCGTGAACATAACTGGTGGCCTAATATGGTATCATGCAAATCTAGTGGCCATTATCGTAGGTGTGGTATCGAGTGTGTTACCTGTACAATAAATAATTTTCTCTCTAGGGTGGGTTAAGTAGGGATAATTTAATTACAATCACCCTATTAAAGGTAAACCACAAATTACTTTCCTAACAAAATAATTATAATTTTCCTATATATTAAAGGTAAACTCTATTAGAAAAATTTTACTCTAATTTTACTGCTTATTAAAGTATATATCAATCGACACCTTTAGAATAAATCTAATGTCTCTTTAAGAAAAATGCCTCGGGCTTGCCCAAGATCTGACAGTTTGTCTTGTAGACCTTGTTGTTTATGTGACCCCATAAAAGAGAAATCGAATGGATTGAGCTACAACTGTGACATTGTCTACGGGCCAGTCTACGCAACATCCATTATGCTTAGGATAATCATTGCGATGACATTCTGTTTGAAATGTTCATGCGTCAAAATGTGTTGATCCCACGAAACATATCACAAAATTTTCAAACAATTACCTTTAGTACTAGCTGAGAAATTGACGTTTTATCGTGTTGATAAGTTTTGAGTCACCTTGTACTCGTATGTTAAGTGGTTATTACTTACCTATTTTTTTTGCTAAGCAAAGCTGTATAGAGTTTATCTCTACTAAACTACAATAATCATATACCGGGTGTTTCAAAAATGACCGGTATTCCGATATGTTTGAAAAATCAATAAAAACTAAACGGGCAGCGATAGAAATACACCGTTTGTTGCAATATGCTTGGGACAACAGTAAATTTTCAGGCAGGCAAACTTTCGAAATTAGTTCACGGTGTATTTCTATCGCTGCCCGTTTAGATTTTTCAAATATACCGGTCATTTTTGAAACACCCGGTATATAAAATCAGCGACGGTGGACTATGTCACAACAAAGAAAAAATCTAACAATAGATTATCTAACAATGGGTTATTTCCGATTGTACAATCGGGTGGGTTCGCTTCTAGTATTTATTAAATGATGAAACAGCTTCTGTAACTTTCTATAAACTTGGATGGCAAATTTACATCGGCTCTCATCTTTAAAAGAAGAATTGTCAAGGTCTTACAGAAGACGAACAAATTTCAAAGTAACGTTTCCCTCCTGAACTTGTATTATGCAACCGATGTTGTTATCCTACCTGCAACATTTAGTGTTAATTGGATATGCCTTATTCAGACCGAGCGTATTGTTCATGCCCGGTAGCTTGAACTAATGAACTCAGCAAATAAACACATGCCCGGTAGTTTGTTGTTAAAATATACCGAAGCGCGCTTTCCGTACCGGTTGATGTGCTATTAAAAAGTTCGGTCTCTTTTTGAACACCCCACAAAGAGATTTATCAGATTTCAAGAGTTTGCAATGGCATACAGTATTTTAATGATTTATCAATTTTTATTCTCATATGTTATAAGTACTCATATTTTACATATACTTTAATGCTTTATAAATCACATTGTAGAAGAAATAATTTACTTTATTTTCCTTCTGTGTCCGTTCTATGCGGGTAGAATTACTATGAGGATTTTCATTGGGATATTGCAAGAATGATAAAGTGTTCGAATTTTTAAATTTGCAAAGAAATTCATAAATATTCAAAATAATACATAAATGGACATTGATTTTCCAATAATAAAAGAAACGGAAGATAGTTCGTATTTAATAAAAATCACAGAGAGAACACAACCATTCTGTTTTCATCGAAATTCTTTACCATTTCAAATTCCATAAATTTCAGTTGATGAATCACAGAGAAAAGACACTCATTTAAAATGCAGTTTTCAATAGCCAATTTACTGGCTTCTGACTTATAGTTTCAAAACCGAGCAAATGAGAAATTGATAAATTTTCAAAAACTTTCCCATCTAACTTTCCGACGGAGATGAATTTATTTTCTCTCCCTCTTTGAGTCTCGAGCAACCCGATGGGTTTTAATTACAAACCGATGAGAATTAATTCCCCATTAGAATAATTTATGTGGCGTTGCAAGGGTTTCAATTGCTGCTGCCCCGCTTGTTATGTATAGAAAATCCATAGAAAGTGTGTTACGTGGTTGCACTGCTGCCTATTGGTTATGAGGGATGGTAGACGGGAGCCCGTCGTTCCGAACGCCTCGCCAACAATTCCGGAGTCAATGTTAAAGCTGTCGTCCTCATCAAGCCCACTCTCACACAAGGAATTTTCACTAGTTGGTTATTAAAATTATATAAACTGCAAGTTACGTTGTTGCTTCGCTACGCTTTAAATGCATTAGAAATGCAGGGAGTAGAAGCGGTATGAGGGGGGAAAAAAGTGAAATTCACGAAGAGAATTTCTAAAGTGTAGAGAATAAAATTTTAATGATTAAGAAACACCCTGTGTAATTTCACATAATTTAACCAGAAGTTGTTTTGAGAGCGAAATGGATTCGAAATTAGCTTTATCATAGAACGATGCTCTGTTGGTTCATTTTGGTCTTCCACGCTATCATATATGATGCTATTCTACCATTCATCTCTTCGCTCAGCATAAAATATTCACAGGCAAATTAAAAATTCTGACCAGTTGCTAGAAAAACAAATTAGGTTTAAAACTTAGAAATATTCGTAATCAAAACCGAAATGCCAATTATGGATGAATTTTATAACATCATTAATCTGGCCACCGATAATCCGGTTACACCGCTAATTCGGACACAATTTAATATCCTTATTTTCTTTTTGCCGTATGTTTACATTAGTGCTGCCAGTAGGCTTCTTCTTTGTTTGGGCGAGTGGAGTAGGGTAGGGAGAGGCAATATTTTGTTGTCATTGGAATTTTCAAGTCAGCCTTCCATTGAGACAAGGAATATAAATATATTTTTTACATCTCCCATAGTTTCAAGCTGAAATTTGTTGTTGTGATGCGTATTTTAAGGGGACGACAATGCAAGTGGTCATGTCCTTCTCTTTCCGGATTTCTAGGAAAAATGGCTTTGAAAGCCAATATAAGGTTGATTCCCTTCCATTGTTAATCCTCTTTCGTTCCAAGATTGAAAGGTAAGGTTAGATTAGGCTCTGGCTCTGGATAGATTCAAGCACAGGAATGAATTCAATGAAACTTCAGTAGTGTAAGATAAGTACCACACACAGAGACTGTTTTGGGCAGGTTAGATTTTTTAAGAACATTGTTGAAGTTGTTCTTTATATATCTTTCATAATTACTTTTTAATATATGTTTTGTAAAATGTAAATAAATTTAAATTTTTATCTATATCCTGATTTCTTCACTAATGTCTATTTCGAAGAAGAACAGAGACATGCATACTGAGTGGCTTATTCTCGTAGCAGAGTGAACAACTATTATGAGACACTTCCAGTCATACTTTTGTATGATCGGCATTCATGCGACTCCAGTCGATGGTATTTAATTGGCCATCTTCTATTATCTAGCATATGTAAGTCCAAAATAATTGGCAAAACCAAAGATTTGATCGAATTCGAACTCAGGGTGGTATTCGATATCAAACTAGGTCACTCCAGCATGTAACTGCCATATTAGGATTTTCTAGGATGACTGATGCTCGCGTGTGCCGAGAAAGATATTTGTCGCAGTCTGCACTCTAGGATACAGTTTTTTCAGTACGTCACTGTCAATATCACAGAGTTCTTTTGGTATCCGAGTGATTTGAGGAGCAAAACCGAGCGGTTGCCATTCTTCAATGGCCTACAGTGTCTCCAGATGTTAATTCTATCGAGCACTGCCTATTCGGATCCGATATAACAAACCGTCGGAGTTTTATTTTTGAGAGATGAGAGCATATTCTTGCTCAGCTATTCCAGACACTAATGGACCCAGTCTCATATGAGATTTTATGTTTGTATTGGAGGGCTAATCTGATAACAGGAAAGCATTCCTAATAAGATAGCCATTCAGTGGACGGTATATGCCATAGTATTCAGGACTGTTTGCATCGATTCCACGACCAAAATTGTTAGATGTATTACTTCTAGTAAAGGGATTCCGGAAATAAACTCACAGCATATCAATAATATCGTAGATGTTCATATATCAACGATTGAAATTCACTGGCAGGCACTTGTGAAGAAAATTATTAATGAACTGTTGGGCTTGTTGCACTGGGCAACAATGAAAGTAGCAATCCTGAATGAATTTAACGTGCTGAACACGAATATCACATAAAAAATTTATTAGCTCTCGTTGCAGAGATATTGACATATTGTCCATTGTATAGGTGTTATTGGAGATGATTACCTACAGCAAGTATGGCTGGCAGTGTGCTGACATGAAGGTATCGTCCCTGTTGATGAGTTTGCAGGAAGGATATACAAAGTACTGCTGTGATCTTTGTCTATGGGATAGGAGAGCAATCGGTTTGCACTATATCAAGAAAGACTGATCTCGGAGAGCATCTTTTAATCCTGGAGAAATGTACAGCACCCACCATTGGCAGAACCATCATTTTACATATCAAACTCGGCCTTGTAAAAAATTTGGTAAAAGCCATGGTGAAGTATGGGCCAGCATTCAAGTACTTACATTCAAGTACATATTACTAAGAAATCGTAGCCAATTCAGCTTTCTCTTAGTCATATTTGTGTTCAGCACATTGAATTCATTAAGAAATTACTATTTTCATCTCATAAGCATGAACTTTATGAAATTTTGTTGCCCAATGTTATCAAAAAATTCGATATCTGCTACATGTGATCAGTGGCGTATATGTTGACAGTTACCCAATGTTTGAGAAATCCTGGTGATAAAATACGCAGTTTCTCTGGATGTATTTGTATCGAAATTTTATTTTGTCGAAAAGTAAAGAAATCGTCGAAAAACCCAATTTAATAGGTTATTTCATAGAAGAAATTAATTTGCATAATTATGTATGGAAATTTCAAACGTATAATTCTATTATTTTTCGTTTTGTAGAATTATAAATCTTCGCCATATTGACAAATAAAATACGAGTTTTCTTTTAGTTCTTCTCTTTTTTTAGATAGGCCTATAACATTATTTTCCTTGCCTTTCGGTCGTCCTCTTTTTTTTTTTAAGGCAGAAGGCATTTTAATTTCTTGTAAAATCACCTGACTTTCACGCTCAGAAAGTAAGTTCCGTTTGGTAGTACAAAAATCAAGTTCACATCAGAAAACAATTTTTTACAAAAAAAAAATGAAAAAAAAAGAACTTCATACCGTGAACTATTTTTCTATATAGCTCCACCTATTTTGAAAGCACTTTTCATAACGGGGCACCTCTTCATAAAAAGGTGCCGCCTGTGATTCAACCAGGTAGTGACAGCTTCTTTTACCTCATCATCGTTGATGAACTGCGCTGGCCACCAAGGAACGACTTGAGGTGCAAAAAGAAATGAAAGTCGCCAGGTAAAGCTCTCACTAGGTGGTTGACATCATAGGCGGCAACTTTCTATGAAGAGGGACACAAGAAATCGTGCCCCGCTATGATAAGAGCCTTCAAAATGGTGGGAGCTATGTAGAAAAATAGTTCAAGGTATACAGATTTTTTTGTAATAAATTTCTTTCTGGACATACCTCGTATGTTCCAAGTAATACAGGGTGAGTTTAAAGTCGCGCACATCAAAGTTTGATGGGCCGTAATTCAGTGAACACGCATTGAGTTTCGATTTCCTCCCGGTAGATGCCAATGCAGATTGTTTCGAATGTATATCAGTCGGTATCAGTGATCTCGTGCTCAGAGACGTCATTTGTGAAGCGTTTGTTGTGCAAGGCCGCGGCATGTTGTTTTGCCAGGAACAGCGAATATGTCATCTTTTGAATGAATTTTTCGATCAGCGTGTCATTTCCCGAGGATTGTGGCCTCCTCGCTCGGCAGATTTATCACCCCTTGATTTCTTCCTATCGCGTTATCTGAAAAATATGGTTTATGTGAATAGTCCACACACGATTGCAGAGCTGAAAACAAACATCACAATAGCCATTTCTAACATCAGGACTGCTATGCTTCGCAGAGTCTCACGAAATCTGGTAAAACGAACACGCTTTTGTATTCGCGAAAGAGGACGTCGTTTCGAACATTGTAACATCTAAAATTAGTCTGCTAAAAATAAAAGCCAATATTTCAACTAATCTCTGTGATACTTTACTTTCATTTAAATTCTCAAACTGGTACTTTTACGGGCAGCAAAACTTTGATGTGCGCGCTTCAAACTCGCCCTGTATTTATGAAGAGTGGGCGACAGAGTCTATCAGTGGGCGTTTCTGGGCCTTTCGTGGAACGTTAAAGAACTCATCAAATGCCATTCTCACCAGTTGGGTGGGCAGTGGATTTATTTAAAAAGACAACATGTGGTAAAAGAGGGTAGCGATTCAAGAGAAAAGGTTAAAGGCCACTAGTTGTAAAGGAAAAAAGATCGCACATGTCTCCGTTTACTGCTTCAGTCATCTGTCTTATGAGCAACCAATAGCTCGTTCTGTCCGCATTCCCTCCTAAGTAAAGATTTTGCAAATGGGCAAGGACGCAAAAAATAAGAATTCTAACAAAAGATATTCCCATATATTGTATGGCCTAAAGAATCCTTTGCTTTTCTTTAGGAAATTATTAAGAATAATTCATTAAAAAAAAGTGAAGAAACTGAAAAGCTTCTTCTTGTTAGTTAGTGCGAATTTTTTTGATTTTAAGTCGTTGTTTTAGAACCAGAGTTTATATAAATTTGCGTTTCTAGGACTACACTATAACTATATTGAGCATTTTACGAATGCATAAAAATTCACACCCTATTCAGTTAAATTCATTCATTAGAGTAATGATTAAGGCTCTAGCATATCAATTTTAATCATTCTACGGCAATTTTACGGCAATTTTATTCATTCTATAGAAAAGTTAGATAATCGATATAAAACGTGGCTAATTGAAACTGGCCTCGTAATTAAACTGTAGGAATTCAACAAACGATTTCATTATAATCACGAATCTGCTTTTCATTTTAAGTAGAGGTGTCATTTTCTTATCAGTTAGCAAGCTACAAAAGCGTCAATTTTGGCAGAAATGCTTGTACGGTAGTTTGCTTTATCTAGTCTCAGAAATAGTTAACATGGAGTAATGCCATTGTTGCTATAGAAATAACATATTTATAGATAATGGTCGGAAATAGTAATCATTAACGCGGTTTTAACATAAAGCCACTTTCAGTTTTGAATCGCAAGACAATTCAGGGTGCCAATCTACTCAACTCCTAAGCGTTCTCTTTTTTTCTGTTTTCGGAAATCTTAAGCAGTATAATTATTTTTTAATTTCCTCTTAATTTCCTCAGACTATTCGATTGCTTTCATAACGTTATCGAACTTTTGTCTTGTTTAGCTAATCTACTAAAGGAAGTAGGTAGGAACTTCTCCGGAAAGAACTCGCATGCTATTCGATCATTATTACATGCTCTGAAAGCTCTCCTCATTTAATCGAGACGTTAACACGACTTCCTCGTTGCCTGCCCCATTACTATCTCGGCATGGACTCAGCCCTTCGCCCTACACAGACACACATACAGACACACACACTCACGTACACGAACACGAACGCGAAGGCCACGCAGACTGGCAAGGCAGGCAGCAGCTTTACACTTAATCTTGTCTACATACGAGTTTCATATTTAATTATAAATAAGTTAATTAATTTACGAGTTATCTGGTTCCTGAAAGAAGATAATATATTGCGAGTTTTTAATAGTTGTAAAGAATATCATGGATTATTTATACGATAAAAACGCCTCCTTTGTTATTATTTAGAATTAACCATTAACATCAATGGTTAATGACCTAGAAAAAGCGG
>JAHWFO010003124.1:2821243-2887188 GCA_023313115.1 Rhysida immarginata
TATAAAAAATTGTTTCACAGAACTACTTCAAACATAATTTATTTCTTTGCACCTTGAATTTATTTTCCGACGGAGGAGACCGGACCCGGTGGTCCCCCTCCCCTGGCTACGCCCATGCTACTAGTGGAAAGTGACCAAAAGCGGGTCCTCGTTGTGTTTTTGACATGTACAGGCAAAATTTCGTAATAAGAAGCATTGAAAATGTGTGGAACACATATCTAGTTAAGTTGCTTTAAAGGCCGCACTATTAAAAACACTATAAAATAAATCATTTTTTAAAAATAAAATTCCAAAACGTTACAAAAAAAAAAGTGCCTCAAAACTAGGCCCCTCTATTAAGGACCATTTCATTTCATAAAATTAGGTATTAAAAGGAGAAAATAAATATTGAATGGAAGAAAACCATTTATTTCCTATAAAAACAATCACAAATAGCACCTTCATAATTTATTAATGAAATATCAGGTGTTCAGTTACTTCGAAGGCGTCTTAGATAAAAAAAAAAATTAAAAAGGCCTATTTTTCCTTAGAAACTTTTTATTGTGTAAACGATAGAATTTCAATAAGCAATCGTAAAAATAATGGGGGCTCGCTTTAGAAATAGCGTAGGGGTCCGGGTTAGGACTATCTCATGTACTTTTTGAATTAATATTATTCGATAACTATGCTTGTTAACTATTCAAACTTAACACTAATACGTAGCTATTTTAATAAGGGATAAATAGGTATAACAATTAAATCACTTGCCTCCAAAATCCTCGCCCAAATCCTCGCCTCAAATTTTTAAAGGAGCATAAAAAGTTTCGAAAAACAAAAAACAATGTGTCGCCACTGAGAAGCACTGGCTTGAGTAAACAGCTTGGACGCTGGTCCTCCAGTAGGCAGTTGCATAAGCTACTATCTTAACCTTTCACTGCTATGCTGTAGCATCGTACAGAGCAGAAATTGAGGAGGCCTACTTTAGGAGCGGGCGTTTTTGGTTACTTTCCTCTATTAGTAATGGTCACTCACCAGAGTAATCACCAAATTTAAAACTGGGGTATGCGTTTTTGAATATCAGCCCGCTTAATATGGAATAATTAACGATAAATATGAATTTATATTTAAATGGAATTTGAATTTGCTACGATAATTTCTATATTTTTTGTCTAATCAAAGAAAATGTTAATTAAATTGTGATTGGTCAGATGGTTTGCTCGACTGTTGAGCATAACCTTTTGCGTTGGGTCCGTGACTATAATCTTTCACTTCAACAGACTAATGTGTTCCCATAATTCTTTGGTTGATTGGTTACAGAGATTTAGTATTTAGATTTTTGGGCGCATTGATATTGAAATTTTTGGTCCCCTTTTATATGACTATTCTTTTCATATTTCCAAAACCAGCACAAGCATCCTTGCCTGCAGTAGAATTCGAACTCGTAACTTGAGGGATTAGAGATCAGGAAAAGTCCAGAATCATTGTATTTGGAGTCATTCTCTAGATTCATTAGCTCAGGGAAAGTCCACGCCCCAGCAACTCTTTGAACTCGAGAAGTGGAAGAATACGCTCCAACGCACTCTGCCGTTAGGCCTTCAATAAAGATTGCGATTTAGAATCGAATAACGTTAGGGAGGGGGAGAATTAATAACTCCCTAAAAGTAACTGAATGACGTTATGATGACTTACTCCCCTCCCGTACAAATGATACTAATTTTTAATTCATTTTGGCGCCGAAAGTCCATTATTGAAAGTTGCAGGAATTTTTTATTGGGACAATGCTACAGTTATTACACGTCTACTAAAATAATATTAAGCTAATAATGACATAGAAATTGTCTTCTCAATTGATAATTTAATTTAGTATTTGCAAAACTGTGTTAAAATTTTTAACTGATGTGAGAAGTTTAAATAGCTCGTGACCAATCTATATATTAAGTGTTGATAGATATTTTCATTAATCTATATATTAAGTGTTTAATTTTTATAGAAATTGTGTTTTTTGAGAAAGGATATCAAAAATGTTCTCGACAACCTTAACGAAGTTTTTAAAACAAATACATATTATTTCTGACATCGCTGCAGCTGTTTCGAATGAACCTTAGTTTTTAAGGTTAATCGAAAATGGTTGTTCTATTTTTTTTTTGTTTTGTTCTGTTTACTTTTGGATTATTGAAGCTTGGATGATTTATCTTCTTCTTATTGACGTATAGATTGTATTTTTTATATACTTTCATAAGTTGTTAAATGGTTATTGTCAAGCATATAAGCCGAGAAACTTCGATAATCTGTACGATTAGCCGTTCAGTGAAGAGGGTCAAGGGAAATATCTATAAAAGGGAAGGTGGAGGAGAGCACCACCTGGAGGTGGACGAGTCGCAGGAAAAGCGCTCTCGGTGCACGTGAAGCAGAGCCGTATATTGAAATCTACGAAGATTGGAAGAATGGAATTACATAGCTAATCCGGTTAGGAGAGAAGGTGGCTCCGTTGATTGAGTGTTGGAAGGGCAAAAAGCAGAGGGGAGCTGAACCTTCACTCCGTGCGATGGAATCTCGACGCCGCAGCACTTGCAGAGAAGGGGGAGGAAGAGAGTGAGAAAAGAGACGACACCAACAGAGTAACGATTATTTCCCTCCCTTTGCCAGTTGAGGATGGAGCAGAAGAAAAGAGGGCTGTGTCTGGTGGGCGTAATCTCGGTCAGTGACGTTCACCGGAAATTCAATTCATTCGTTTTCTCTGGCGCGATCGTTCTTGAGAATTCCTGGCGTCCGCGCATCCAGGGCTTAAGCCGATGGCGCGAGTGGAATTGCTTCCCCCTTTGGTTGTGCCCCCCCCCCCCCCCACTCCCACCACCACCACCGCCGCCCACCCTCGCTGCCTGGGTCTCATCCTGCCGAGATCTCTGCACGAGGCTTAGGAAGTCTTCCGCCGTTTTTCTATCCCATTCGTCTCTCCACTCTCCCATCCCAAACCCCCAATATACGCCAGACACGCAATTCACGCCTTTCTCATTACGAGCGAAGGGAATGAAATATTCCCCATCGTTTTTGCACTGCTCGCTATAATTCGGGCTTTCGCTTAGCATGTCCATAACATTTATACGATAAAATACATCGGTCTTATTGACACACAAAGTTAGTATCAGGAAATAATAACTTCAGCAAAAATCCTTGAGCTAAAAACAGAGATATAAATTATTTTAACATTAACATCGTACAATATATTACAAACCCTTCTTTCTACACCATAAATATTTAATTAGCATCTGTAAAACTTATATGCTCGTTTTAGAAGTCTCTCTCTCTAAAGATTATAGATACTATTATCATTAATTATCTAAGCTATAAAGTAGAAGACTTCAAAGACATTGCCATGATCAATTCAATTTTTTTCCTACCATTCCCTAACTTTATAGATTTTCAAAAAGCTTAACTCTCTAAATTTTATATAATGGAAAGTGTGACCCATTTGTAATAAATCAATTTTCAATGAAGGAGGGGAAGATGCTTGATGTTCATATATGAAATACACTCCCCCGAGGTCGGTTTGATATCCAATAAATGTCAAAGTATAAAAATGAACATTAACGGTAAATTTTCTTCATGATTCCTGCCGTCGCTCTGTATTTTTTATTGGTGTTTTTAACAGAAAAAAATTTCGATTGAGGAGTAGAGGGATAAGTAAATAACATCTTAACCGTGAAAGTTTCTAATCCTCCTTTAGCAGTGGACCCCCTTTTCGTGCCAAAATAAATTGTGGACGTTGCCAACCGTACAGCCTAATCTATACCCCAACCTGTATCTCTTCGAGATGTCAGTTTTCATTTCGGAACCAATTTTTCCATCGAAGTGACTTTGAAAGGGTTGCTGTTTTTTTAATCGCTGTATTAGAAACGGTGCCATTTCTATTCTTGAACGCTTGAAATGTAATTAAAGAAGTTTCGAGACTGTACAATTCTATTAATATAAAAATAAGCTACCTGTGTATACACCGTTTCATACCAAAAAGTTTATACCAAAAACGAAATTAAAGTAAAAACACAAAGAGAACATCCATTCGTTATGTTGATTTCATATAAATATGGGAAGTGATGGCAATGCATTCGGACCGTTTCCAGTAGACATTAATTTTATTGTGTTACTAAACTGAGGAAAGCTTTAATCACGACAATATCGCCATCTGGTGAAATTCGCACACAATCGAGACCATTTCATTAGTGGAGAAAGCGAACTTGATGGATCGTGTTTTTTTTTTGGTAATTTCCGCGGTGATGAAAGTGGAGGGAAAAGTGAAATGTTCTTCAAATTAAAGAAAAAAAACCGTAACGTCTATTTCAATATTTGTGTACTGCGGGAAAACTTAAAATTTTAGTAAGCACATAAGATTGAAAAAATAATTTTGGAAAAATCAATTTTGTATAACTTTTACATTTTTTATAATTGCCATAATCTTGTTTCTTATAAATATTTTTTACAAATAAAATTTGTCTGATAAATCCAGAGAAATGTGCTCTTAAAGTCTCTCCCTGAAATGGAAATAGAAAAAAATTGTAATACACAACTGCTGATTATGTAAGTTGAGAAACGATCGTATATAAAATTTATTTCTAATCAATTTCTGTGTTAACCCGATAGAGTGACCACAAACAGCTCGGTAACCAGAGATCAACAGGCCGACTGCCAGGAACTCGGTGATTCGGAAAACGGGAATTTTCATGTAAACTCCAACACCCATCGATTTTCTTTATGGTATCACTATCTCGCTTCGTGTATCGGGCACCATTTACAAAATAAATAAGAAAATTTAACGGACATGTTAATTGTTGTCGGCAATATCAATGATAACACAGAATGTTGGTTAAGATTACAAATGATTCTACATTTATCCTCTTTAATTTTTATACAGTACTTTTTAGAAATCATGGATGAAAAACTAAAATACAACGTGAGTTTTTCAAAACTTATTCATTGTCTTCTGAGACGAATTTAGAATGCAATTCTATAAAATTTAACGGTTCAAATATTTAATTTAATCTTTTATTTCCTTTGTAATATCGAGGCTTAACAAAACCGTGTGCACCTCACGTTAGTTTTTACACGGATGGCTGAAATCCTATGTAGGCGGCTCTTCAGTACTTGCGTTAACAGAATCGCAGTCACCGTTTCCATTATTGTACCAGATATGCTTGGACGCACATGAGCCGAAATCGATTATCGATTAGTTATTATCCGATAAACTAGGAACATGTAGGGACTTGGAAAAAAAATTCTCAAATTACTTTTGTCTTAATTGGCCTCAAAAGACTAAGAGTAAGAACTCTGGAATAAAGTTATTGAACGTGAGGAATCACTTATCTGATTTAGTAAGCCCAAATGACCAATTTTTCCATTTAAAGCAATCCACCGTTTTGGAATTGAAATAAAGGAATGGTACCGAATGTCACCCATGTTCTCTTATCGTCTATATCACTTACGGGTACTCTATGCATTATGCTGCAATTGAGCTGCCATACCTTATAACCTTATGGTGCTACTATAAGTATAGGCCAAATATGCAACTTCAGAGGCGAAAATTGCATATTTTTAACTGAACCACTTGAAGGACATTAGCTCGGGCGAAAAATAATCTGGCGCCGGCCCTGTTTATGGTCTACCTCAAGTCGTTTGTGAAGGCTTCAAGTCTTTACTTCTCTGTCTTATTTTTGGTGATTTTTTTAAACATTTATATCTAGTGAATTATCAAACTAAATTTTGCTCCTCATTTAGTTTGCCGCCCCGTACCCATAAGACTGATGCATATCCCTCCGCGCAGCCTCCCTACTGTTGAAAGTTATTAATGGCCTCATAAGTTCTGTGATCAGAAGGACATGATTGTTCAAAATAGTCCTTCGTTTATTCAATTTTCTTTTTAGTTAAATGTTCTTTAATTCACTCGTTTTGAGAAATAAAACTGTATACCATTAGTAAGGGACTACATTGTTGGGTGGATGTGCACGTTTTCTTTGAGGTGTGGTTTCTTGCAAACTTATAAGTGGAACAACGTATACTTATAATCAATTTAATATAGCAGTTAAGTATTATGATAATTCTTTAATGTTTTGCATATGCCAAATGGTGCGTATAGTAAGCTTTTATTTAACATCCCTTTTATTTCGACCGGCACTTGGCTTTTATTTTTTTTTTTATTTTAGGTAAGGTGCTCCTAATATCACTCAGTGAGATATTCCTTGTTGTTATGAAATTATTGTAATGCCAGCGGAAAATGAAGATAAATTCATAAGATAAATTTTTTGAAGGGAGTCCAATTCTTTCTTGATATACTAACCCGGGAACTTGCCGGTTCCGTGGCGAGAGTGCTGGGGTGCAGGTCTTATTGCTCTCGGAACCGGAGAGTCACGAGTTCGAATCCCTCCGGAGGCATGGATGTTTGTGTTTGTCCTGTGTTTATCCCCGAGTTTGGTGCAATATTCCCTCGAGGAGTCAGTGCTAAGGTTATCGTTGGCCTTGCACAACGATAATCTAACCCAGTTTAAGGAGATGAAAAGATAGGATGAAATTTTTATTTTCAATAAAATTATTTTGCAAGTCTTCAATATAATTAAGCCGTACTTCTGCTTTAATTCTGCTTGCTTCTACCTAGAGAATAGAATCGCCGCAATGAAGCGCAGGGAAGTAGAACATGTGAACGATATCAACTCTTAAGCTTATGAACGACCATCAAGTGTTTAGTTAGGGTGTTCCTAATAATATCCAGTGAGATATTCCTATCGTTACCTTTAGAAGATATCTGGAACATGATGGTTAATGCGTGTCATTATGATATCTATCAAATTTATTATAATTAACTTTGAAGCACACAATATGTTATTTATAAAAATAATTATTTTATAGATAAGTCAACTTTTTATGTAAGTGCTTTATTTTCGATATTTTATGGAAATTCTTAATCTTTCTGTATAGCTATCTACAAATTTCTTATCTATGTAGTTACCTATTTCTGTCTATGCCTTATTCGATGTATACATTCTAAAGAAATCCTGCACAGTATCATACGGGACAACAAGAAAGCCCTGAGCTTGGTTTTCTGCAATATCCTCTGTTGTACAGATTCAAAAGTGGCATCGATTTGTATAAAATAAGCCTGACGAATAAAATGACAGCAAGAGATATGCGTAAAATGTTTTCTTATTTCGGGATTTGTGATAGACTTTATTAAGCTACAGTGTCATGATAACATGTTAGAGAATGTTCGGATTATGAATTTGAACGGCATTTAGAGAGACCTCTAATTGCCGGTTTAGTAAGGAGATCGTATCAACATCGAATTGTCTTAATGGCCACGTCAATGGATTTGCAAACATGAGGGGAAGAGGCCGAAAGCCTTCTTCGTGTAAAATGCGGAACGAATGTAATGAGAAGGAACCTAAGAGGTTAGATTGCGAGTGAAGATTGCGTCCATTTTGACCAGGGAGAGTTCTTGGCAACCATAATTTGTTTGACTCCATTATTTTAGGTTCTAATGATTGGATAAGATTCTCGTTAACGGGATAAAAGGATTTCCGTCAACAACAACTTTAGCATTTAACTTTGACTCAATTCATTTGCTCTTCTGTCCTCGTACAAGAGGGAAAGAAATGCTGTTTCCGCACAAAAGATTCACGTTAGTTTTGCATTAATTAGCATCACTGAAAACAAAGGAAACAAGCAGGAGCTCTAAATCTCGAGTTTTGTCTCTATTTTCAGGAAGAACTCGGTCATTTCCCCTTTTCCTTTTATAAATCATGACAGCGAACAATAGATGAAATTAGCCCCTTCAAATATGACTCTAATTTTAATTGGATGAACAAATCTACTAGGGTAGGTTTCAAGCCTTATTAATGAAAACGTGCTAAGCAAAAATCTCCGGTGATTTATGGCTTCTCGATTTTACGATTTCAATAAAATAATAACCGCATCTCTCTGAAAAGAATGTCTTTTCCTCTTGATCGATACTTCCCAAAAACTAATCAGCTTTTGTAGAGATCGGCTCAGGCAAATATCATCCAAATTGAGAGAGGCATTTAGCCGCAAGCGCTTACCACAACCAGACAGAATCAAAACTCAGCCCTTTTAATTCTCTCTCTCCAAGCAGATGTATTCGTTATTGCTGAAAGTATTTGCTGAATTGAGTATCTGCTGGTGAATTATACTTGTCAGGAAAATTTATTCTCTACTGCAAAAGCCTTCGGTGAAAGAAGTAAAAATTTACCTTCGATATTACAAAGAGTAGAATGCAAATGAGCTTCATTTTGTTTAGTGCAGGTTCGAATGGATTTTGATACGTTTCTAAAGGTTTTCCGTCCTCTTTTGCAATGCACTCCACGAAAGTTTTAAAGTTGAGCGTATTCTTCATTCCATATGGAATGAAAACAAACGAGATCGTTCAGTTTTTTTTCCTCTTCCTTGAAATTCTTAGAAATTCTGATCGTATTCAAAGTAAACAAATATCAAAATTGTAAGGATTTGTTTTTGGGTTTTTTTCTTAAACCTGTGCTGCTTTTACATTCTAAGCATGAGATTATTTATTTTTTGGATTTTTCATCTACTGTTTTTTATTTGGAACTGTTGAAGAAGTAAATGAGAAGAAACGTTTTTCAGAAAACCCAAACCAAATATGCTAGTGAAAGATTCACTTTAAAAGGGATGAGAATAAAAACTCTGCTTTAAAAGAGATTTTTGTCATTATTATTCCAACGATCGAATTACTGAATAATTTTTAATGTGAATTAATCAATGCCTTCTAAATTTATCATATTGCAGCTTCGGCAAATGAATTTAAGTAGTATCACAAATAATATTTTTATTGTCATTAATGTCACTATAAACAAATTAAATTTCTCAGAAAAATTTAAAATCAAAGTAAACTGAAGAGCAGATTTGCAAAGAAAAAAAAAGACTCATTCTCATAATATAGTCTACTCATTAGAGATTAGGTCTATGAGGCATATTTAAAGATGAGAGACACAACTGGCCATTTAATTGCAACTACAGGAAAGACAAGAGCTATCAAAGCCGTATTTATTATACAGATACTTTGCAGGTGATATGATTTGTCTTGCGGAACGTACAAAAATCAGTAATTGGTAGCTACCATGAGCAGCATTAACTAGTGCTACTAGCCGACTTAGAGAGAAGAAGACTTCAGGGTTGTTTCATGGCTGCTCCAGGAAAATAAATAAATAAATAAATAAATAAATAAATAAATAAATAATAATAATAATAATAATAATAATAATAATAATAATAATAATAAATAAGTAACAAAATAAATATTATCGCGACCTGTCGCGAACACACTATCCAAGTGATTTAACTTTTCCTGGAACTGATGTCCGAGTGATTTCTTACCTAAGAGGCTCCGCCATAGAATTTGATTCTAAAAAGGACTCAAAAAGGTTGAGAACCAAAGCTTAGGAATGTCAGTCCATATGGTTTCCACACGTTGCCGAAGTTCATCTGTTGTGGTCGCGGGTGGTCCGTGTGTGCCAGTGGTTGCGAGATCATCGACAAGATCCGGTGAACGCGTGGGCTAAAAAAGAATTCAAAGTGGGCTATCCAGGAATTGTTGGATGATTCGTACCACGTGCCATCGTGTATTGTCGTGCTGGTAGTCGACCCTGGCAAGCACTAAAGCTAAAGGGAATACATAGTAAGTGCGACCTGCACTCGAATTTAGTGGCACGCTATACTTTACACAGGTATTGATTCCGTAGGAGTATTGCATACCCACAGACGCCTGACATATATAGTTAAAGGTAGCCGCAGCACTGAGTATTTTGAAAAAAAAAATCCTTAATGTTGCAGACGTCGTCTAATTATACAAAGCATCTAAGTGAATTCTTTTGAGGGAAGATTTATGATAAGGCTATAACCGCAGATGCTGGCCGATATTTACCGTGAATTGTCCTTTAGGTACTAGACGAAGCGGTGGTCTTGTAGCGAATTATGAAGACGAAACTCCCATATTTTCTGCATATTTACGAGAGAAATATTTATTTTCGAATAAGCCCACGTAACATTTCTTACCAAAGAACTGAGATTCATAAGATAAGGCCTTTTATTTATTTTTTTTTACCATTTTCTAATGAAATATCGTATGTACATGGAAATTGATTCCCGGTCATTAAACAAAATTCGGATTTGATTAACCGATATTTCCCGTAAGATTTGAAAGGTCATATCGGTACTGAAATGATCGAATTACAAGAATCTACATTCATTGATTATTCAAGGTTTCTGTGACCTTTGTGACCTCTTTATGATTGTTATGATATTCAACATCTGAACTCATGATAACTTTTATAAACTGGTCAGCTTTAACTCTTTTCTAAGTTGTGGTTCTTTTTTCGAGAATGTGAAGAAGAGTGTGTTTCCTTGATGAGAGATAAAGGCTCATTTCAGTTCTCTTAAAGAGGTATTGCTCCTGCTGGTTTCTTTTTCACTCGCTGTAGGGAGGGGGGGGGGGAGTGAAGGTAAGGGCGTTTGTTATGACTTATGAGATTTTCTCGGTACGCCTACTGTAGTAATTCTTATACCAGTTTAATCGAAAGTTTATACGATTTTGGTATTTATTTTTCCACATCTAATGACACTTTAATGACGGCTTGTCTCAGTGAATCTCGTGTTCTACAAAAAGTTAATGTCTTATTGTGTGGGATTTATAAAGGTGTGTTAAATTAGGCTCGCTTTATTTTGAATCCTAGACCGGAAGTTCCGTATGAGGTCATAGCTTTGTTTATGCAATCGCGTGCAATAGGAAGTAAGTGAGATATTTGCATTACGTATAGTAAATTAATATGTCGTTCAGGAAGAAATGGAGCCAGACACTGTGGACACGGAACGACAAGAATAGCAAGAAACCACTAATCCATATCAAACTTTTATTCGAACGAATGCGCATTTCGGCAGCCAAGCTGCCTTCGTTAGCGTATACAAGAACTTGATCTGGACAGAGAGTTCTGTTCAGATGAAGCAGAAGAATTACAGAGTCATATTTATAGTGAGACAAAAGTAGATACAATCCAATTACAAAGTAAGTAAATAGCAGATAAAGCCCAATTGGTCAGTCCAATCCAGGTTCGTTGCTTCTGGCTCCTATATTCATTCCATTGGTCAGTTTGGGCCTGCGTCACTGTTCAGTAACCTGGTAGGGTCTTCGCTGGTGATGGCATGTGACTCCAAGAAGTTTAATAACCTCGGGTCACTTGTGCTGTATATGATTTCCAAACAGGCAGCATTCTACCATATGATGCATAGGGCGCATGTCATCCCACTAAACAAAGAAAGTAGAAGTAAGGAACTCCTAGCAATTAAAGAATTCGATAGACTCAACGGCTATCCTGGAGAAATAGTGAATAGCATTATCAGACAGTAAAACATAAAATGATCCTGAAAAACATCACCACACTGCAGAAGGAAAAAAACACCAGGACAGGTGTTGACCCTACCCTACAATAAACAATTAAATAGAGGCATGAAGAAAATCGCAAGAGAGTTTGGCCTCTCTGTGGTCTACAAGAGCTCTAACACAACTGGAAAACGGTTAATGAACCTAAAGGATACGGTCCCTCAGGAAGAGAAGCCAGGAATCTACAAACTACCTTTTTCCAAATGTGATGCGGTTTATTAAGGGCAATCGGTTTTAAAGAGTGTGATGCATAGGATAGGCGAACACTTGGTATGCATCAGGAATGGCAAATTTGCTGTGTCGAGATTCGCGGGCGACGTTCTAGACCGAAAACATGACTACAGAGAGGAAGATTTTGAAATCATATACAGCACACGTGACCCGAGGTTATTAAACTGCTTGGAGTGACATGCCATCACCAGCGAAGACCCTGCCAGGTTGCTGAACAGTGACGCAGGCCCTTTGGACATGACACAACTGAAGGAAGTAGCAAAACTTCATCATCTTCTCAAATTGACCAATGGAATGAATACAGGAGCCACAAGCAACGAACCTGGATTGGACTGACCAATTGGGCTTTATCTGCTATCTACTTTTGTCTCACTATAAATATGACTCTGTAATTCTTCTTTTTCATCTGAACAGAACTCTCTGTCCAGATCAAGTTCTTGTATACGCTGACGAAGGCAGCTTGGCTGCCGAAATGCGCATTCGTTCGAATAACTTGCTATTCTTGTTGTAATATGTCGTGATTTTGAGCATGGGCTTGAAGTTGCTCAAATCGATTTTCAAATTTTGCTTACATTTTAATAACTCTTGCCTTAGCTAATCTATTTTTTACTTTGTTTCGTTCTCCTTTATCACATTGGACCAGCCATTCTTTATGAAAATGCAAAGTCATAGGCAATGGCCGGAATCATTCATTTTCCTGCAGAATCATGAGGATAAATATATTTAATTTTCCATCCATGTATTTAAAAGTATTAGAATTAAATATCCTGATATCTATTAATTATACAAAATCAGAAAATTTATTCACTTAAAAAATCTACGCGTACTAAGTAACTCCATTAAATTTTTCCAAGCTTTATTTATTACACAACTTTAAATCTTTTTTCCGCAGTTCAAATATAAATTATTCGTCCTCCCTTTGAATTTTACGTCAATGTCGTTGATTGCAAAACTCATTCAAAACGTTGACAGCCGTCAGAGGTAACATGGTGGAAGCGAATGTTTGATATGTTATAATGATATAGTGAGCATATTCAAGAGCGATTGCGGAATGCCTTTGGGGACAGTGCTCTCAATGGAGAAATCCCATGTGGCTGAAGCGAAAAACTGATTCTAACATGCGGATATGTTCAAATAATAGAGAATAGTTCTATATAAAAGTTACTATTTGCTTTGGGATTCAGCTTATATAGAGGATACGCTTTTTCTCTAAATGAAGTTTAAACAATATACTGTACCTAATTTGTCTTAACATTCATGCTGCAAATATTTATGCATTATTTATCTATTTTGTAATCGGAATCTTAGTTTAGCATATAACTAGCAAATTAAAAAGAGCGAAACAATTATTTTTATGGTGTTAGTTGTCATTTTCTAGAAATAAAATTGCTCCATTGTATTCTGCGTGGAGAAAGCAATTACGCAAACCAAACCTAAGCGCTATTATCCTAATGCACTAAACCCTATCGAATCGTCGTTCTCTATCGGTTTGAGACCCCTTTCCTATAATGCTATTGAAGGGACCACTAAATAAAATTAACTGCCAGCGTTTTCGTTACTCTTTTGGTAATGGAAACAATTTCTACGTCTTTCAATTTGTTCCATTAGAAGACGCGAAAGAGTTAAATGAGAATTAGTTAAATTAATCGTGTGAAGTCCCTATTGATCGACCTTTCTTTTCACCTAATAGAATGCGTTGCTAATTTAAACCTGAATGGTGCGAGGTGATGATAGAAGACCGTTAAGGGATGAGTCGAATTGATCGTGTGCAAAGAGAGCGACCTTATACTCAATACAATAAGGAAAGTGTTAATTGATTGCAATTGATGATCATCAATGAACGATCGATAACGCGTATCAACTCGAGCACCGTGAAATGGAGTTGACGAGAGACAGAGAGGCCGGAGAGGCAGCACTGGCTTGATTTCTCTGTCAACATCGTTTGCTATTTGCACTAGAGAGAGAGAGAGAGAGAGAGAGTGAAGCGAGCTTCATTGTCACCATCAGTGCACGGCTCCGTTATTTGTCCTACGGCCTTACTCTCGACTCCAGCGCCACTTTCTCCTCTACTCTTCAACGTTGTGACATTTCGCTTTTCGGTCGATGCTATCGTCACGCCAGTGTCATTAGCTTCGGCGCTGATTGTCGAGCCGCTGTCATCGTTGGTGGTCTCCACATGTATCAGCAGCGCAGCGTGTTGTCTTCTCATTATTGAAGCCCTTCTCCCTTCACTATAGGATGTGAGTTATTGATTAAGAGTGTCGAGTTCCGTTAGAACGACGGTAAACTTTCATTAATTATGTAGTTGATGATGTAGCCGCAAAAGGGATTTCACCGAAAGGACAGGAATATTGTTCTTTTCGCACTCTCGTTCTCGGTTGGTTAACTCGAGGTTTTTCAATATTGGAGCCACAGACAATATGTTCATATATAGTACAGGGGGGTTCTTCATGTTTGAACTTGGTCATAAAAATTTAAACATTAAAAAAGCTTTATTGATATTCTGTATCGAAGAAACTTCTGCAGTATACATCAAATATTGTTAAGGAATTAATTAAAATTACACTATATCAAATTATATGTTTTACATAGTTTCTTTCAGCAATTTCTTCCATACAGAAGGCCAGATCAGGAAATTATATTTCTATAATTCCAAGAATGAATTTTTCTCAAATGTGCTCAAATATACTCTTATGTTTCTTTTCAAAGAGATATTAAATCCAATCATAATTTTACATCAAAATAAAAATTAATGAAAAGTACCCAAATACAACAGTTCATATAGAGAACTGAATAAGCCTATGCCTCATGAAATAAGTTTACTAAAGTTCAAAGATCTTATCTGAAATTATCATATTTTCCTAATTTAATAATTTTATATATCGGTTTCTGTTCGATAACTTTTATCCAAATTTGAATCGACAATAATAATTTGAGCTTTCAGTTTACCTTTTTGTCTGTTAACATAGCCGTTTAAGCATATCCATGTTTTTATGAAACGAATTTTGTAAAAAACATCTTTTGCTTATAATTGCAATAACAAAACACGATACTTATTCAATCTAAATATACATTATACTATCTGCCCAGTATTTTGAGTAGCTTTCAGAAACGCGATAAATTCTAGGTCATTTTAGAGGAGATAGCAACGTCTTAATATCTTCATCGTGTCTCTCCAATCATTCCAGGATAACTCGTGGCCAGTTCTTTCTTGACGCACTACTTTCCGAACATCCAAGAGATGCATTAGAAAATGGGATTCATTAGATCAGAGGATCGGCAACCCGCATGCGGCTCTCTAAAATTCAAAATCGTCACACATCAAATCTATAAAAATATTTTTATGGCTCACAAAAAATTTTCAAATCCTATTTGGAGTAGGTTTGGATCTTTTGTATTTAAAGGTTGCCAACCTCTGCATTAGACCAAGTAATCTTTTCCCATACATCAAATGTCTAGTTCTGGCGCTCAAGTGCCAATTAAAATTGGTTGACGATAGCCAGAGGTTCATATAGAGATTGTGACACCGAGATTGATGCACTGTCTATCGTGGCGAGCTCTTCCCATTTCTTTGTGCCAAATGAGTAAAATAGGTTAGCCGATTGTTATTGGTAAGTCGATATTTTTTCCTCGAACCTATATATTTATCGCAGCAGATCCCTAAGGAGCATTTGAATGAAGTCTAGTCGTTTTTTTTTTTTGTTTTTTTTGTTTTTCTGGTTCAGTTGCCTTCAGAAAGGTTTAGTACTTGTCAATATCGTCTACATTTAATATCATCATTGCGAATGTTTCATGCTAGTTTGCTGTTTAAGTTGTATAGTTGATCCTTTGTATAGCGATAGTCATAATGTTCTGGGTAATCTGTATAAATTTAGTAACTCTGAGAAAACAAAATCATTAACAAAATCTCACCGATTTCGATCGACTTTAACATATATTTTGGGGGCCGTAAAAAAGCAACTTATTTAAAAGGGCTTAGATCACTATGCCTTCGTTTTTAAAAAGAAAAAGAAAAGAAAAGCGCGATAAAAGGAATAAGTGAGTTAAGCGCGCCGCTTATAGACTTAGAGAGTTGCATTCATTTTAAAGGAATCGGCAGTATAACGGATAAGGTGCTTGCCTGCGGTACCGAACGTTGCGAGTTCGAGTTTACTCCCTTACAAGCCTTTTTTTCAAATGAATTAATTAACATATTACTAATAATGAAACTAACGGTAAAATCAAATATTTTTGGCACTTTTGACAAAATCACTCATCAGTTATTGCGCGATTTCTCTCTAGCTTTATCTCACTCAGCTTTATTTCTCTTTAGCTTTAGAGAAGGTCTCTAATTGTCGTAATTTTATCTCCATCACTACTATCATTTCCTCATAGATTTGTTTTGCAGTTTCCTTGTCACTTTCTTCACAACAATAGTCATGTTGCTTCTTCTCGCGAAATTTATGCTATCTTTCGAACGACACGGGAAATTTTTTACATGCACAAGAAATTACATGAATGACTGTATCCTACGAATATCCCCCGCAACAATGAAAGTTGTGACTAAGAAGCTTGATTGCTCAGAAGTTACCAACAAAGAAGCTATATGCTCTTCTTTTCTAAAAACTTAGACTGTACATCTTTATATAGTATTACAAAAAAAAAGAAAAAAACCCAGTTTTTCTCCTAGCAGCTTTCTCCAGTCACAGAACAGAGCTTTAAGATTTAAAACGAAATTTCCTTATCATCCTCCATTCTCATGTAAAATGTTAGAATATATGAACGGTTTAATTTAGTTATTGATTCTTCATTAGGTATGGAGGAGGACCCGTCAGCATATAAGATGACCCAAGTTCAGGAAGACCGAAATAGTGAACAAACGACATAATTGTGAAACTTGTGACGGATATTCTTGAAGAAGAACGTCGATTGATATGCGAAGAAATATCGGCAGCGACAGTGATATCAGCAACGTTAGTTTACCATCTTTTGCAGACAAGAAAAGGTTGTGTCCGACGATCTGTCACTTGACTAGTGAACAGAAACAGACGCATCTGGACATTGCAATATTCAGAAACGAAGTTTTGACATTTAAGGGTATACGTCCTTCATGAAAAAGCGTAACCCAACGAGATACAATTCTACAGTCCGCTGTCTGTCACCACAAACTTCGCGCAAACCATTATGAATTTTGGTTGGAGTTTTGCCACGTAAAAGCTAAGTTTTGATGCACGAGCTTTGATCTTCTACAGTCGCAGTACCCGAGACGTCTGCACACTCCATTTCAAAAAATTTTCACAACAAGTCGTACACTGGAGAACACACGTGCTAATGTTACAAGTGTTCAACTACCATTGACGTAAAATTTGTTCCTATTACATCTTTCATGCGCCATTGCTGCCACCGTGTGCATTTCTTTTGAAATGACCCTCGTAGATTAAAGCAGTTCTCCAGAGAACTGAGCCACAACCTTATACACTATTTGCTGAAGCCCAAAGGTCATTAAAAGTATATAAAGTGTTATGTTATTATATAGGGAGTAACTAAATCCTGTCACAAACTTCTGGTGGTGATTCCCCACAGCGAAATGAAAACAAAAGTTCATATAAACATGGTTCGGATAATGAACCGTTTATGAGATTTCCGCAGTTAAAAGTGAAGTTTCAGCAGCTGGTTTTTCAAGTACACCTTCCATCCATACAGTATCGTTATCCGACCCATGTTTATATGAACTTTTGTTTTCACTGTGGGAATCACCACCAAAAGTTTGTGACGGGTTTAGATATACCCTGTATAATGAGCGGGAAAAGTTTGTATTTTACTTAATAATATTATTATATTTTTAAAAAGTTAAAAAAATCATCTTCTTCAGGATTTATATGTCCTCTTTATGGAAATCACACTTTGGTTTTGACTCTTAACACAAAAGAATTTCATTGCCTTAATTTTAATCCTTTTCATAGTTAGGGCTTCGTCTTCTTTCAATTAAAAAATGAAAGAAGACTGAACAAGCCAAAAAGCTTAAAAGCCGCAATTCTTATATCTGATTCATTAAAGAAAGAAATTTCAAAAATCCGATTAGAGCCAATTATGATGGGATTAATTATTAATCTGCCGAAATGAAAAGAGAATTTCTACTTTTGGTTCCTCGGTTTAAAGTTGCAACGTTTGTTTGTTCTTAAAGATAACGCTACCCAATGTATCTATTTACATTTTTCACTTTTCAATGAAACTGTTAAAGATGATTTGTGCAAATAACTGTAGTCTGGTTTTCTTCGAAAAAATTTATTATAAAATAAAAAATACAAATGTTTTTAACATTTTTTTGTACTCCATGTAAAATTGAATGTTTGATTTAATTATCAAGGAAAAGACCATTTAATCTTTAGAAACTGAAGGCTATAAATTAATTATCAAGTAATGGTAACAAGAAGAAAGACACAAAAATGAAACAAAGTATTCCGTAAGATTAAAGTTTTAAAATGTAAAACTTTGGTATAAAATTCTGTAAGATTAGCTGAACCAGTTCTAATCTTTTTAAAAGCTTTTATAAATGAATTATGAACTTCATTTTGAAAATTATTATTTCAAGGGAGTTTGATTTTCATCTATAATCTTAATTGCTCTATACCACTCAAAAATTGTGTTATTTAATGAATAATTTTTAATCGGATTAGCCACTTTCTTGGAAGTTAAAATCGATAATATTCATTAAGATACGAAGTAAGCAGAGTAAAAGTTCTTACTTTAGAATTCAAACTTATGTGGATTTTCTAAATAAAAAGAAGAATTTTTTTAAGATTATAGATTATAATATTCCATCAAAGTTTTTTAATTAGACAATTTAATACCATTTTATAAACGACTGTTAGTGTTCATTTATAATAACTTTTCTAATTACTTAGTAGTCCTTTCTATCACATATTTTGATCTATTGAAAATATTTTTTTCCAGAAAAACTCAAACTGGTAGCTATTTAACGTCTTTTGAAATTCTAAATTCTATAAAGACTTGTGATTTTGATATAGGTTTTGTAAGAGTTCTGTATTCATTAGGGGGAAAAAAGATTGCAAAGGTTCGTAGTAAATAATGGCGTGACGAAACAAAAGAAGGAAAACGAGAAAAGAAGAGATTTTGGCGATGGGTGGTCATTTTCACAGGATGCACATTAGGAGAAGATGTAAGTTAAGACACAGCCAGGAGCCCAGTCTTCGCACAGTTGGAAAGTAGACTATGAGTCAGAAGTTTCTCTTCAAAAATACGAGTTTCGGTTTGAGTCCAAGGAGAATTTGGATTCGCTATTTTGAACAGAGATATTGAAAGTATATAAATAAGGGAAAGTTCCAAAAAAATATAATCGAGAAAGTTTCTTCGACTTTGATCCTGATGAGTTTATAAATATTTCAAACGCGAAACGGTACTTAGAATAAAATCCATTGCTTAACGAAAACAAATCTTATTATTGTTATCTGCGTTATTTATCTGGCGGAAATCTTCAAAAAACTCCATAACAGGCTTCTCGTATGTGTGTTGTTGTTTCTCGAATTCTAAGATTCACCATTTGGTGCATTTATATTATTTATTTGAATGGGTTTGAAATGAACAATATTCTCACATTTGTTTTCCATTTTTAATGAAACAACTTCATAGCATACATATGAATAATTAAAAGTTGATACATAAAAACGTATTTAGTGATTGATGAGAAAGAGTAAACAACAAAAAAAAATTCATAAAGCAAGAGGAAAAAAAAAAGTTATGGCCTTTGTGTACCTAACGGAAACATAAAAAAATCCCTCCCTCTCTCTGCTGTAGTTTATTTTCTAGAAGAAGTATCGGAAAAGCAATTTACTCACCTCTTAGTGTGAAAAGGGAACGGGAATCGAAAATTGTCAGTACATTGTGTCATGTGAGTTTCATATAAAATGGACTGCTTAGGTGTTAATGTTTCAGTATTAAAGGTTTTACGACGCATTAAAGAGTTATGGATTAAAATAAAGCTCAAAAATAACGCGAGTAAATTATCGCTAATAATAATAATTATTATTTTGTCCATCACAAATAAAACTTCAATCATAATTATCAATAAACGGCATTTGCATATACACTGCCATCAAGAACAGGCAAAATTCATTTTGAATTAGCCTAGTTTGACACATTAATGAGTTTGATGTCAAAGAACTATTAAGAGTTGTGGAATTATTTGTCAAACAGTACCATTCAAAATGAGATCTTCGTGAAGCCACTGCCATATGATCTGCGGCTACTATAGCAATATTGAAGTTTATATCTGAAATGCATTATTGCAACAGGCGTTTTCTTAAAGATGGACTTTGCAGATATTATGAATTTCGTTTTTCACATTTCTGTGCATGTTCTATAATATTATGCTTTTATAAATGCCCATTAGAAATATACGGCGATTGAACCCATATCAGAACTTGAAATCAATCAAATCTCTATTTGTTGAGTAATGATGATCGTAGGGCGAACTCGTACAGATTTTCCTGACATGATAGAAATTTAGATATTAATATATTTTACGACGTCAAATTTCATAAAATCAATCATATTGGGTATCGAAACCTTTGAAACTGACTGCGTATGGATATAATTGAAGTAGCAGAGAAGAGTCCAAGTAGTTAGGCCTGCTATAAAAATCATTCTTTTATAATAAATGCTTTTAAGGATTTTTAAAGCACTTTCCCTCTTTTTACACTAGCTCAATTAAGAGACAATAAAATTAATTACATGTGAATTGCATCGCAATAAAAATGTTTATTTTTGTTTATTTATACATTTATTCTGCTTTTTTAAAGTAATCCCTTGCCATAAGTTTTAGTACAAATGACTAAGATTAACAGTGAGGTGATTCTCCTTGGTCGATTGGGTTTTGCCGAAGCTCGTCGCTTTCTCGTCGGTTAACCTCCACATGACGATTCACCTCGTTCTTTTCCGTCGCAATCTGGTTTTATTTTGAGATCCTCTCCTTCCCATTAGGAAGTTGCATATGGAGACTTATTAAATCTAATGAATGGAGAATAAAAACGAACAGTAAAACGTGTTGAGGGGAACATCTTTCAAGGTTTAATTTTTTTCTCCCTCCCTTTACTTAAGAAACCCGAAAGGGATTGGCGGGAGAAGGAGGAAGACGCACCGACACGCTTAATAAATTTTATTAACCTAACGAATGGAAATTTTGACTAAAATTAAAATTCAACTGTTTTATTTCTTCCATAACATTGTCCCTAAGCGGCCATAAGGGAGGAGGCTGTTTCCACCGTAACAAATGAATTGCATTTGCGCCTTGCACTCCCGGTGACACTTTCTACTTACGACCATCTCTCTCGCTCGCTCTCTCTCTCTCTTAAAGGGAGGAGACAAACAAGAAGAACAAGGAACTCTACTTACAATGAGTAAATTTAAATCCATTGGTAATTATAAAATAATTATTTATCAGTTTTTTTTTACTTTAAAATGTACTGTCACTTTTAAAATTAATTATGCATAACTTCCAAAATAACTTTTTATCATAAAAATTTTCATTTAAAAATAAATGATAAATCTGTATATATAAGCTGATGTCTCTTAGTTCTTATGTTTATTGATTTTTCTGATTATCATATTTCATCTACGAGAAGAGCTCTTTAAAGACCCTTCCCATGCTTTCTCTTTCTTGTAACATGGTCGAGTTCATTTAGATAGAAGTATCATTTGAATTAGAATGAAGCTAGAAAAAGAAAACACTTTAAGAGAAGAAATGAAAGGAAATTAAGCAAAAATGCCATTAAAATATGTGAACCCCTTATTATACCTCTGAAACATTTAACTTAGAAATATTAGGAAAGGAAAAATATCGGAAAAGGCATACCATTACTTAAAATAGCGTATCTCAAGAAAGTTCAAATGAACATGTCTACTTAATATTTCATGTAAACAAAGAAAATAGACTTCGTCTTTTTATCCTCTCGTTTTCTAATATATTCTGAAATAAAGGAAATTCAACTTTCTGAATTCTTTTCTTTGTCGAAAAGGCTTTTCATGTCTTTCACACCATTAGAGACTTCTACCGGAAATTTCATCGCTTTGCGTCAAGTGATCTCGTTAAATTTAAAGACAATCGTTTCAACCTCGAACCAGTTGCCTACTTCCACCCACTCACTCTTCGACACGGCCTACTGTCTGGATTTCCCCCTTTTCCTGCGCCTTCATCAGTTCATTCTTTCCTCTGCAGAGAAGTTTATTTCACTCCCGTTCATTAAAGCGAAAGTTTTCCATAGAAATCATTTCACACACCACCGATAAACTCGGCATAGAAACTTGCTGAAAATTTTATGCAATCGATTTGTAGATGTAAATCAAGAAAAAAAAAACAAAACCATAGCTTTTCATCATTATGTTTATTTTTCGTTCAGAAATTATGGAAAGGCTTAGCAAATGCTCTGCTTTAAATGAGAAAATATATACCGATGTATTCCTTGCTTTAGCTTTTTAGAAAAAAGCTTAACAATGTACAAAAAAGTAATTATTGTCATCACTTTACATAGTTTAATTTGAATTTTTTATACATTCTGCAGATTCGATTCTAGTAAAAAATTAGAGTCTTAAAGTGTAAACAAAGTTGCTGTTTTACTTAACATTAAGTCTAGGCGTAATGCTACTCAAGTTAAAATAAAACCCTATGGGATGATGTATTTTATAGGGTTGCCATAAAATTTATGTATAGAATCTTAATAAAAATTTGGTATAAATATTTCTCTCTGGTTATATGAGCTCACGTAAGGTGTTCTAAATAACCTCCTTCCATGTCTTTGGATAGCTGAATTCTAACGACACATATTTGAGAGGTTTTGCGTGGAATACGTCTTCAAATATCCCAGTTGATTTGGCTTGGATGTTTTGTTTTAAATTTTCCACCGTGTGGAGACGCTCGGCATTCATGCTGTTTTTGAAGCAACCTCACAGAAAATAGTCGGGTGAACTCAAAGTCACGAGAGCGAGGGAATCACAACCCTTTCGAAATCGCATATCCCTAGGGACATTGGAAGTATATGGTATAACATAATCCTGTAGAATTATTCCTGTCGACATTCAACGTCACCCAATTTCTCAACAAAATCTTCGTTCTGTATTAATAGTTTCCGTGAAAAAAAAAATAATGCGGCATTGTGAAAAAAAAAAATAATAATGCACATTTATAATATTATATTCTGACTATTCACAAATCCACTGTAGTGAAGCAATGCTTCATCACTAAAAATAAAAAATTTTAAATCTCATTTTCATGAGAATTTTATGAAGAAGCCAGTCGCAGTAATGCTTTCGTTTCGCATGATTTGCTGCTACGCAACCTTGTCCTTGTAAGTATAAAAATTTTAGTTTTTTCATGACTTTCTGCCAGAATCCGTTTGCACCTCCAAGTTGCTGAGATGACCTCCTTATCATGGGGAAAAGCATCAGGCAAGATTTAATGTCGACTTTATGGCGTTTATCCTTTACGCCACTCTTTCTCAAAATTTCCTTATTAAACTTAATATGGCCATTTTAGACAGCTTGTTTCTTGTTTTAAACTTATTCCACTATTAACAGATCGCGTTTGAATGTAATTACACTATTAACAAATTGTGTTTGAATGTACGTTCAATTATCAAGTAAAGTTGTTCTACAGAGTACGCGGACATTTTGAATATTACGCTCAAAGAGAAGTGAAGAAAACCGAAGAAAATTCCTCAAACATTTTATAATTATAGTTTTTATAGTTTTATAATTATAGTTTTAATAGAGTTTTAATTATAGTTATAATAGAGAAGGGAAGGAAAAATTCCACGACCTGGACTTAAAGCAGGCACCATGACATTCGCTATCGCTCTTATAATCAATTGAGATATCGCGGACAGTAAACCGCCATGTGCCCGTATGGATTTCCATGAAGTCATATGACAGCTCAACCGGCAGAACAGGCCTCCGATTTGCAAGTCGGGAATCCAATAACGACAATCGCCGAGGTACACTAACATATTTAATCCGACCGAAAAGGCTGCAGCAGCGCATTCTCTTCTTTTCAACGGTGTATCTAACATATTCATACAAATTAAACTCGTATTTTAAAGCGTGTCTGAATATTTTCATAAATTGTTAAGCTTTTAGCCTGATCATCTGTGACAAATTGCTAGATATTTGATCGAAATAATTTCTTTCTCTTCAGGGAAAACGCAGCGTCAAAAACGCAAGGCATATACGTCCTATAAACATTCTGAAGTAAATGTAATTTTTTTTATTTTAAAACGCAAAGGATCTCGTTTTACATGCTCAAAATCGATTTATAATTCAAGTTAGACATTAAGCAGAATGGTGTGTTTTTCTCGCGAATCCTCGATAATACGATGCAAAAATTAAGAAATTCATTCCAAGTTAAATTATTTGAGATGCTTATTGTAATCCAGTAAAAATAAAAAAAATTTTAAACAAGGAAGCACACCAATTTGAAAACCGCGAATTCTGATTGATTCTCAATGTACATAAACAACGATGTTTGTCCGGTTTTAAAATGCAACTTGGAAGTAAGTTATAAAGTTGAAATGTAACACACAGCAGTGCAATACTATGACAATGATGGAAAAAGTCTAAAATTGGAGATAAGTCTCTTAAAAATGTAGAAATTAATAATCTTTATATATCTATATACAAGATTTTATCCGCACGCAGTATGCGCGGTAATTAGTTTCAAATTTAATTTATACAGGAAGTACCCAAACCCGGGCCCCATTTTGTTTTTTAATTTTTAGAAAATCATATTTGTACAAAATGGAATCAAAATATTTACAACTACAACATGTACATTTTCCTCAAAATAATTAGTCAACTCTTTTACCGGGTGTCCCAAAAATGACTGATGGATTTTGAAAATCAATAAAAAAAAAGACGGACTGCGATAGATATGTATCGTTTGCAGCCTTATGCTTAGGAAATCAGGGAATTTTATCCCACCAAATTTCAAATTTAGTTAACATTTCTACCAAGAGATGGCGCTGCAGGCGATCTGTAACAGGTATAGTTAAAACGAAGTATTTCAGCTCGCCATTCCATAGTTCGTCGTCAAGCTGATAGCGTGTGCTGTTGAGATTGCAAGTCCGCTCTACCAAAATGGATTTTTGCAACAGTCCTTGCAACATTTTCATACCGGTTTTTATTTTTCATAGTTTTCAGCGCCACCTGTGGGTGAAAATGTTAACTAAATTTGAAATTTGGTAGGATAAAATTCCCTGTTTTCCTAAGCATAAGGCTGCAAACGATACATATCTATCGCATTCCGTCTTTTTTTTTTATTGATTTTCAAAATCCATCAGTCATTTTTGGGACACCCGGTAAGTGAAAAAAAATAATTTCGTAACCACTACATTTTGGGGATTTGTAAAAATGGCTCCAAATATGCCCCCCCCAAAAATATCTAAAAATAGGTACAAATAACAAAAATATTTGAACTTTCGTTTATTGATATAAAAAATAGTAAAGAGTAGTAACATAATAAAGAATTTACACATTTGAAAACTGAAATCAAGTGCGACAATAGTCACATATGTGTCTTTTTCCGCCCCCGCACATTCTACAAGAGCCCAGAGGTTACACATTAAACACATGACCCAAATTTCTCTTTGGGAGTTTTGTGAAAATTTTTCATTGCAGAATAGTGTGCACAAGACGTAAGTTTTTTTAGTTTTACAAGGCGTCCAGGTTTGGAACCTTTAGGGGGTCCAACTTAGGCACCAGTTATCTTATATTTCAAATGCTGATAAAATTTTAACCATTCAATTTAAATTTATTGTACTGCCCTAAATCAATAGCTTGTAATGTCCCCTTCAAAAGAATATAATCATTAGAAGACTTACCAACGAAATATCAATATATGGTAACCAAAATCAAGCACACCAAAAAAATTTGCTAAACACTGTTTTCAGTAATGGCCGACTGAATAAGTACAATTGAAGATGACGACACCAGCCCTTGGCTAAGCTTTATTGGTGCTAGGAACTACTAGTTTAATGCGTTACCAAGTGTCAGCAATACTGTACAGAGCAGTAAACCAGGGGGCCCTGGTTTGGGTACTTTCCTCTATTATTGCAAATCTAGCATATTCAAATTGTTTCGTGCAACGAGCTCACATGTTCTTCTTTATTTATAGTTTGATAAAAATTGTTGCTCAGACAATAATGGTCAGGTGACTTTTCAGTTCCGGCGTGTGCTTCAAACCAGCGCGTGCAACAACAATACAAAACTGTTTCCGTGACGAACTCACATGTTCTCTTTTATTTATAGTTTGATATGAAATAGACTTAGTTTACGTTTGGTTGCTTGCATGTGTCAACAATCAGCCCGTGGTGTTTGCGTCAACAATCGGCTGGTCGTGTTTATATCTATGAAGTATTTTTTAATATAGACAGAAATTATTCAGTGCTCATAGCCTTTCTTTGATATTCTAAAATGTTAAGGATGGAATGTCGAATTTTCCTGGGCGAACCCAATTGGACACAAAATTCCAGTGCGAGCACTTTAAAGAATTCTTTTCGTTTTTCCAACTTGAATATATACTTTATTAAGGATTTTTCATTTATATTCAAATTCAGATATCGCAAAATTTCATCAAACAAACAGCCCGAGCAACGCCGGGCATATCAGCTAGTCGCTAATACAGAGTCGAGTCACATTATTATGACCACCAGCTAATTTACCGAATAACCGCCTTTAGCGGCGCGGACAGTAGCTAGACGGCGTGGGAGTGAGTCACTAAGATTCTGGTAGGTTTCTACTGGTAGCTGTTGCCATGCAGACTGTAAAGCATCCGATAGCTTCTGAAGGGCACGCGGTGGTTGTTCCATAACACGCACATGACGATCGAGGTGATCCCAAAGGTTCTCGATTGGGTTGAGGTCTGGGGAATTAGGGGGTCAAGGTAGTACTTGGAACTCTTGGTCGTGTTCCTCAAACCACCCCCGAACAATTGTAGCCGTATGACACGTCGCATTGTCTTGCTGGAACGTGCCATCCCCCTCTGGGAAGACAGTATGGGCGTACTTGATCTGCAATTATGGATAAATAGCCGAATCGGTTGAGAGTGCCTTCCACAGATATCAGTGGGCCCAGAAAATGCCATGAGAATACTCCCCACACCATGCCGCCGCTGCTGCCACCAGCCTGGATTCGTCCAACAATGGTTGCAGGATGTTCGTTCTCGGAGGTTACTCGCCTCACCAGCCAACGGCCGTCACTTCTGTGGAGCAGAAATCGTGACTGATCAGAGAAGGCAACCTTTTTCCAGTCATAAGTGGTCCCGTTTCTGTACTGTTGGGCATATTGAAGCCGTTTTTGCCGATGAATCTTCGTCAGCATAAGTGCGGTGACCATCCGTCTGCTGCGGAGGCCCATACGTAGCAGGGTTCTCTGTACTGTGATTTTAGAGACATGTCTGGTAGCACACTCGTTGGTTTGAGCGGTAAGTTGGTCCACTGTAGCTCTTCTGTTGGCCTTCACACACCTTCACAGCCGACTTTCACATCTCTCATCAATGGCACGTGGTGCTCCACATTTCCCATACCGTTTATTCTGAACGGTCCCATTTTCCCAGTCATGGTACACTTTAATTACAGCAGCACGAGAACAGTTCACAAACTGCGCGGTTTCCGAAATACTGCCGCCTTTGGCCCGAAAGCCGATTATCATCCCCTTTTCCAGAGCTGATAAATCACGTTTCTTACCCATTGCAGCAATAAGTGATATGTTTTTAACATAGTGGAAACCTACCTTATATAGTCACCTAACCAATTCCCAACACTTGACATAGTTCCTCGGCTGGGTAATTCTTATTCGCATAGTTTAAGTTAGATTTTGAGATGCATAGGAAATGTACTAATTTAGGGTACGCAAAAATGTAAAAGTAGACTTATTTTCAGTCACTCTTTAATGATACTTGAGATTGAGAGTAGTTGAGCTAAATAGTAATAGTATAAATGGCAGAAGAGGACTATGACGATCACTCGATAAACGAAGACAAGCAACACTGGCATTTCTGCCTACGGTATTTTATACACCTATTAAAATTTTAAGCAATTTTTCATGGAAATATTTAAGTTTGTGCATTTATTCTCTATACCCGCGACAAGATCATCAACCTGAAACTGAAGAATCTGTTACAACTACGTACTCTTGCGCATAAAAAAAGTCCCCGCAAAGTCAATCTGGATAGTCTTATTAAATAACAAGAAATTAATCCTCCCGAGGAAGGTATAGGAAAGTAGCGGAAGCGCTGAGGTCATCTATTTTTACCCTTTTATCTGTACATTTTAACCCCGCCCCATTTTTTAAACTGAAAAATTGATTTTTTCGAACGTAGTATTTAGAAAATGAAAAAGTGCTCTATCTTCTTTCATTTCTCATCATTTCCGATCGAATGATATATCACATGCCATATGTTGTCATAGTTCTAAAGACTAAGTGATTGCCACTCCCACAACTCTGACTCTATTGGGACAATTTGGCCCAAACTTTACAGTAACGTTGAGCTTGCTTAGAGGAATCTGCATACCGAATTTCACTCCTTTATATGCATAAATACGCGTAGACCTTTTGGTCCCTTCTAATTTCCGCCCCCGAAACTCCGATCCCAGTGGGCCAATCAAAACCAAACTAAACAGTGAACGTGCACATGCCCATAGTAAGCTAATTCCGAATTTCAACCTTCTATCTCAAAAAATGCGGAAATTATGAAGGGGACGGACCGACGAACAGACATTGTCAAAACAATAGGTAGCTCCATTCTTCCGCTACTTAATAATTAAAATTTTCTTATTAAGCTCTTCGTAATAGTAATATTTATTTATTTAGAAAATAATAGAATATATATTTTGGTTATACCCATCAGAGTATGCCTACTTCGACGCCACATTCGCTAATCATCATCACCGTTTGTCTAAGTCGCAGGAAAAAACAAGTCACAGGTTAGGATTGAAGAAAGAAATACATCAGTAATGAAAAGATTGATTGGTTAGTTTATTAGAAATTTTGGCGTCGACTACTAAGGTCATTTTGTGCCTTTTACACAAGCTATATCTGTACGCAGCCCGGGACAAATACAAACATCCATGCCCACGGCGAGATTCGAACCCACTTCCAGGGGGACTCGAGAAATAGAAAGCCTACGGCCTAGCCCTCTCGGCCACCTGACTGGCAATATGAAAAGGCCTCGAGGCCAACATGTCCCCGGTAGAAGAAAAAAATACATCAATATGAAAAAAACTAACAAAAAAAGAAAAAATTAACACAGTTAAAATAAATAGGAGGAAAAATGTAGATAAAATTATTTGTCGTTAGTAAATGAGTAATTAGAAAAAAAAAGTAGAACTTTCATTTTATTTTATAAAATAGTTAGAGAAGGAAGAATACCACTATTACCACTATTATCAGGTAGTCTGGAACACCATGTAATTCCAGCATGAGAAATATAGCGGCTGTGATATTATTTCTTGAATAAGGCAAGCGAATTAAATTCGCAGTTCTTGTATCTTTATGGTGACTAATAGGAAGAGGAGTAGAGGAACTTAAATAGTCATTAATCAATTTGTATGTAAATAAACAAAGTTGAATTATATATAATTGGTGAATAGTCAATATACAAATAGATGCAAATTAGTGGGAGACAGAGCAGGACCTACGGCCCTTCAACAAGGTTCTAAGGAACCATTTCTGAAGTTGGTAGATTTGATTTAGATTATAATTAACCCAGAATTGTACTGCATAGCAAAGCGAGGAATGAATTAACGTGTTGTATAGTAGTAATATATGAGTAGGTAAAAAAAATGCAAACTTGAAATCATACCGTTTTCTATCGAGAACAGTTAACAACGAATTAGTGTGAAAATCCCAAGATAAATCATTACTAAGTTAAATATAAACCTAAGTAGTTAAAGACCGTAACATTAGTGAGCGGATGAGAATTATAAAATATTGAAAGATCTTGGGAACTGACAATTTGTTCCTGTGATTAAAAAACAAGGTATTTGGTTTTATTCAGGTTAAGCGTAAGAGAATTAATCAAGTATTAATCAAGTAGATGTATTATTTAAATGTGTTTTTATGATTTTTTTTCCATGGACTTGATTCAGTTATAAGGGGACTACTTTTTTGCCCAAGATTGCGTAGCTATAACAGATTCTTCAATCTCAGGCTGACCTTGTCGTGAATATAGTTATTAAATTTTATATCAGTAAATGCTTTTACTTTACAATAATAATAGGAACATATCAATAATTTTGAAATTTAAAGGTACTAGTAAAACACATGAAACAAAGCCCACAGTCGCATAAAGGGTTTATTACTTCAGTTTGAATGAAAACTTTAAATCCGAAATTGAATGTTTATGTTTATTGTTGCCTAACTTATTCTGAGTGCCTGAGGTCGTTTCGTACACCCTCCTCGGGGAATCTGACCTTTTTTCCCCAGAAGGATCGCGCTCAATAAGAGAGCCATGACCCCGCCTCTTCACCTCGGCAGACAGAAAACCGAGACGAGTGGAAGGAAGGCTCCTCTTCTCTGTTCAAATGTTTTCCATCCGTCCTATTAAATTTTATCGAATGTGCTTATAATCTGCAATTTTTATGAGCCTTTGTATTAAGTAATTTTAAGCTCACTGCATTTTCCGTATTCTTAATTCATGAAACCTCTTCTATCGTTTGTATACATATCTGTTATTATAAAAGCTAGTCGATTGTGTTCCGATGAACGGATTTAATGGAATTAAAATGAACTGAAACTTCAGAGACTGTTGAATAAAAGTTCTTGCTTTCGTAATGCATTAGCTTACTCTGCCTTCTAATTTCATTATTATCCATTCTTGAGCCGAAAGACAAACTACCAAATTCTTGATTCGGTTAAATATTAATAAAGTTTGCCAACACGCAGAAGAAAAACATTCAAAAGCAAAGAATTTTAAATTCACGACTGAAACTATTTGGGGAACTTTTGTTAAAAAGTAAACGAATGCCTTAAGTCTGCTTCAAGGCATTATTTTAATTGTATATGAAAATCTCGGTGCAACATTTAAGAATTTAACACGAAGTAAGTGTTCTCTTTTCTGAGTGAATTAGGCTATTTTAATCACTTTAAATGAAAAGATGCATCTTCTGTAATTATCTATAGTATCAACAGTCTTACCTATTGTTTGTTATTCTATAAAGGGAAACGACAGAGAACGACAAAAGGCAAAGGGAGCAGACGTACTTTTCCAAAGAAGGAAAGTGAATAATTATACCCTTGTTAAGGTGTGTCCCAAAAATATAGAGACTACAGAAAATATCAGTTAAAAGAAAAACAAATACCGACACGAATAAATTAATATTTTATTGTGAAACTTTATTCATTGTTACATAATTTAAGGAATGAAATTGTTTCAGAAACGTATTTTAAAAAATGGGACAAAATAAAAACAAAAAAATAACATTTTGCACTGTCCCAAAAATATAGAGACTTCAACTACAACCAAAAAATTTAACAATTTTACGTGGGTTAATTTAAATAAATGACTCATCAGTGAGTAAAGCAACTTGGAAATCTTGGAAAAAAAAATGCCTCGAGCAAAAGAAATAACGTTGGATGAGAAATGTGAGATTTGGAGGCTGAAGGCACAAAATAAGACTATTAAAGAAATTTGTGCTGAACTTGGACGTTCAAAAGCAGCTGTATGCAAGATAATAGCCCATGGTAAACAAGATGACACGAAAAAGAAGAGGCCCGGTCGTCCCAAATGCACAACTAAGCGTACTGACCATCGAATTGCATGTCTGGCTACACGTGAAAACATGAGTGTTCGTCAAATTGGCTGCCAACTTTCTAATGAAATTTCAAAATCTACTGTTCACCGGCGCCTACAAACCAATGGAAACATTGTTTATCGTCGAATGGCAAAGAAGCTACCTCTCTCTCTCCAGCACATGTTAATGCAAGATTGGGGTGGGCCAAGAGCCACATGCATTGGCAAGATGAGAGGCTCCAAACGATATTTTCAGATGAGAAGAAGTGGAATCTAGATGGGCCAGATGGTAATAACTTCTACTGGCATGATCTGCGCCACGAACCACGCACATTTTTCAGTAGGCAGGCAGGTGGTGGATCACTGATGGTTTGGGGTGCCTTTTCCTTCAATGGTACCAGTAGTTTGGGCATATTGAAAGGCCGGCAAAACAGTGTGTGTTACCAGGACACTCTTCAGGAACATCTCGTCCCATTTTTGGGAATTATGGGTGGGGAAAATGCTGTTTTCCAACAGGACAATGCCACCATTCACACTTCAGCATCGACCAGGAACTGGTTTCAGGGCAAAAATATTAATGTGATGAAGTGGCCAGCCCGATCTCCGGACCTTACCCCTATAGAGAATCTCTGGGGAATCATGACACGCAAAGTTTATGCCAACAATCACCAATACTCTACTGTTACTGAACTGCAAAGTGCGATTAAAGATTGTTGGTACGAAATGGACCCTCAGACCTTGCAGTCACTAATCTTATCAATGCCAAATCGTGTCTTTAAGGTTATAAGACAAAATGGAAACTTTATTTAGATTCAATTTTCTGTAATTTTCATTTTCTTCCTGAAGTCTCTATATTTTTGGGACAGTGCAAAATGTTATTTTTTTGTTTTTATTTTGTCCCATTGTTTAAAATACGTTTCTGAAACAATTTCATTCCTTAAATTATGTAACAATGAATAAAGTTTCACAGTAAAATATTAATTTATTCGTGTCGGTATTTGTTTTTCTTTTAACTGATATTTTCTGTAGTCTCTATATTTTTGGGACAGACCTTACGTACTGAGAGCAAAATCCACTCTTCTATCACATGTTTAAAATACGATACCTTTTACTTTAAAAATTACGGTGTTCCACTCCTTCTTTACAAATTCAATTTTTTTTTCACACGGTAAACTACATTCATCATTTATAAATGATTGCAGAATTTTTGTGAATTTCTTGTAGCCATTTTATTAGCATTGGTTGAAGGTGAGGTTTGGTTATGTAAGAGAAACATATCTTTAAATTTTGTTTGATTTCTTCGCCATTTTAAAGTTTAAACTTTAAGGCAATTCTATGATGGGGTATACCATCTAGACATGCCTGAGAAACTGATTGAAAAAAAATGATTCTAAGTGATAAATTTAAAATTTTCGATGTTTGTACAAATTTTTAGCCATAATAACGAACTTGAAAAGATAAGGAATAAACAGAACGAAGTACTTTATGTCCTCAATATGCACTTATTGCTTGCGATTAGAATTTTCTGAACAGATACTAAATTGCAATGACATGAACTCTTAATTTTTTGTCTGTTATAAATTCTAATAGGGGAAAAATATTATTTTCTTCTTTAATACTTTGCTCTTATCCCTTTAAAAATGGTATTATTACAATCATAGAATTTATACATCAATAGACTAATGACTTTAAGGATCGCTAACTAAATGGTGCTTGTTTTAAGCAAAAAAGAATTATTATTAAAGTGACTATAACGTTTGCGTTAAACGGCAATTTTTAATGTAAGGAAGCACAACTTTTTCAAATCATCTCAAAGATTACAGCAATGTTTTTCAACTTTTTATATTTCATGGTGCATTGAACACACATTTAAATTATCAAGATAAAAAAGGACACTTTTTTATGCTTAATTTATTAATACAAACAGAAAAATTTATTTTAATTTATCAACACAAACCGTTTGAAAATCGTGGGGCTACAGAGTCACTTCCCGCACGGCAAAAAGGGCAGCATCCTATGGGCTTCTCGCAAATCGCAGGAGACGAGAGGAAAGTGAAAATGGCTAATGTCCTTTTCCACAATGACATCGTATAATAACTTTATCAAGATCCTTCTCGTAATAAACAATAATTTCTTAAACTCAATTTAACGTTTATTTTACTTATTTTAAACAGGTTAATATTTTTTTAAACCTTTGGGCTCATAGTGGTCCCCTTAGCACTCAGATAAAAAGAAATGGTCGGTAATTTTCAATCGGCCTTTCTGTAGGTACTTAAGGTAATCTCTAAAAGAGCACCAATTTTCTGGGCAAATGATTTGCAGAAATTATATACAGGTTTTTATATTCCAACAAGCAAATCGTGAGAACTGTCAATCACTGCGTTACCATGGAAACCAACTGGAGTAAAATTTAGCCTTATATAGAGATTGCTGTTAAATGAATTACTGTTAAATTGTTGGCCTTTAAAAGGCTCTTTTTGCAATGACGAGAAATTAATTTTACTCAGAAGATTCGTAATACTCTCTTGCTTGACACTTTTCTCGAGCACGTGTTAAACAAAGCGCACTTTAAGCAAGAAATATGAACAATAATAAAGACCTGTCCATCGAGGCTAAGGCAGCCGCTGATTAGCTGATGAACTTAACCAACATGATCTATTGCAGGAGGAGCGATTCTCACGACTTGTCTGTTGGACTCTTGGCAAGTCCAGTGACATGTAATTGGCGCTATAGTCCCACAACATGGGAGTAGTCCCACAAAATGCTGCTGGCTTCTTCACATGTGGTTGGTTACGAACAAAATGATTTTATAGGCATCTTTGGCCAACGTCTTTGATTTTATTAGATTAGAGAATGAACAAGTTGAAAGAAAATGTTATTTGATAGAAGGCGAGACCATTTTTAATAGAAAATATTTAATATTTTGTGAAAGCGTTGAACGAAAATACATTACTGTAAAATAGTTGGCTTCTGCGTTCAAACCAGCAAACCAATAATTTTTTTAAATTTAATAATGAAGAGTAGAGTTGGGCCGATACCCGATACTGTATTGAATGTTTCGGTGGTATCGGTATCGGCAGTTTCGAATAAAAGTTAACAGAGCCAGTATCATGAATACTCGATATTATGGTCAGTATCGGTCGCTTGTAAAAAGCACATCCCACTTAACAAGCGAAAATCAAGAAAGAGAAGAGGAAGATAGAATTGAAAAGTGAAAGGAGAAGAATGAGAAGCGCTTAGATAGAAACCGTAGAGAGGCCATTTGAAGTGAAAATTATCTCCATAAGAGAAGAAAAGTCTTTGGAGTCTAAGCAGTATTGTTGTTACCTTTTGATAATATTGATAATATTTAAATTTTAGAAATTTTAGTTATTAGACAACATGTTTTAAGGAAGAGATCGTTTACAAAATACTTTCGCTTGAGGGGGACCCCGCGGGGGGGGGGGTCGAAATTGTGACAAGACAAGAATGAACGGTAAATAGATGACCTGAATTGTATAGACTTTGAGCAGATTTGGAGTAAAAGTAACAAAAACAGGCAGATTTTATAAAACAACTGTAGTAGAAAATTTGTGAAATGTGAAGTCCCATATAACAAATTTTGAGCTTTCTCAAATGACAAGGTGAGAGATGTTTTCGTAAAATTTTTTAAAAATTTTCAGCATCAGCCAGCCGCTCCACTTTGGATGTGTCATATTACTTGAACGTAGAATTCATGTTCATGAAGATGAGTAACATCATTTTATAAGATTATTTAACAAACTTTACTCCTGAACTGCAAACTTTCTACCAAAATCGTATTAAAACATACATGTAGATTGTGAGATGCTAGCGAACCGATAAAGCCTGGATAGAAAATAATAATTTGAATCTTGGAAATGCAACTTTTAAATATGCATGAAATAGGTTTTCGATACACGCCTTCTTCAGCCTTACTTCCCATTCTTTTCTTGAAGGTTTATTCTTTGGAAATATATATAGATTTATGTGTTTTAAAGAATCATATTTTGATTTATATCCAACTATACAGCAGTATTAGTCGCCCTTAAATGCTAACATTTGCCATCCAGGCACAGCCTTCGGCCCTTCTCGGCCGCCATTGTGTGTTTTGTGTTGTTTCCGCCAAATGTCACTCCCTTCTACTGGACTTGCTATATTGGAAGGGTGACATCTATAGAAAAACTCTTCTTTCTACAGAATTGTCATTAATGTTACCACTGTACAGGATGTAACATAAAGGTTCATCACGTTTCAATCGTAAATAGCTCAGCAACCGTTGGTCACAGGTCGATGAACCCACTATTTGAGGGAAAAGAGGTGAACGTCAAGTCTTTGTTCAGTGTCGGTAGATGCTCTAGAGTGCATCTGGAAGACATAGGGAGGTCCCGTCAGTTGCTGTCAAGATGGCGAACGCACAATGAATAATATGGCTGATGTTGTACTCTTGTCGATGTTTTTTCATCTTCTCCGATATTTGCGCTTAAGATGAAAATTGGTTTAATGTTGATAATATTAAAAATATATTTACAACACAAAGCCTTTTTGTGGCCACTCGATCCCCAGACCTCACTGTTTGTGACTTCTTCTTGTGGGGACACGTAAAGACCGTGTTTTTGTGCCCCCTTTCAGAGTTTGACATTTGCAGAGAAGCACCAGTGATGGGCTTCTTTCCAAATGACGTGATGAGCTTCTTACCAAGTTCGAGGAATTTTTTTCATTAATTTTCGCCCGAATAAAGCAATACTTATAACATTCGATTTAAAGTTATTGAAGGGTCTTCTACAACTTTGCAATTAATACTATGCCTCTATCTGTCTTAGTTTAGGAGATAATTTTCCAAAACTCATGAACACTTTCATGCATGAACTTAAAATGTCACCTATTCTGCTTAGTAATACACTGCTCAAAACAATTAAAGGAACACTTGTAGAATCCTTTTATAGTAGAACACAGTGTAATATTTTCAATTTTATTAACCTACTCCAAATAGTTTTTGAGGTATATACTCTATTACCAGATTTCTGCCTCACCCTGTATAAAAGGGATATAATGTAAAGATAATATTTAAATGTCAAAAGCTACTATTAGTTCAAATGCATTTTACTACCTTTAATCATTCTCATGTTTTACGTTTATAAAGACGGATGAATAAATTAAAAATAGTCACCATTTTTTCAGGTAGTAACTTAAAACTCGCATCTTAATATTGAGCATAGTAAAACCTTATACAGTAAAAACTAGAAATTTCCATCCGTGTGAAAAGTTTTACAGCAAAACAGTGATAATCATTATTAAGCTTTTTCCAAATTGCAATGTTCTGTTAACAACCTTTCGTTATAAGCAATTTAATAACTAGCATGAAGCCTGTGATTTATTCCTTGAACTTTAAGGTGGCTGTTGTTTATTGCCGCGTGCCAGTAATAGCTCGATCTGTAGCCGCGGGCAGTTTTTTTGAGCTTATTCCTGGTACAGAAAAAAAAGACACGGCCTTCTCTTGTTCTCTTATCTCGGAGTTGAGTGCCGTTGTTGTTTCTCCTTCCCTCGTTAAACCGGTGATATTTAGAAGAAAGATGGTGTCAGGGGAGGATCATAATCTAGGCGATCCACCGCAGCCTCCGAGCCATTTTCACTGGCTTATGAGCCTTAATCTTAATAGCTCTTCCTTTGAGGAGCAGATACTCCTTTTATGGGTGTTATTAGCATTTTCAGGCAAAGTTTTTAGTGAACGAGAGAAAAGGGAAGGGCGAACCTCGGCATTTTATCAAATTTCTTTTCATTTATCTGCTTTAAGTTTATATTTTGTAATTTTATTGTTTTTAGTAACGCATAAAATCCCATTATCACATTCGATCGGCTTATTAGCATCTGCGCTTTAAAAATTCATTGAAATGTAACGCATGAAGTCATAAGTTAATTGACAGCGGCATAAAAAATGAAGTGTGTGTTGATTTGCTTGTGCTACAGGTTCACGCTTGTCAAAATTATTTTTTATCTTCAAATAGGAGGGGGGAGGGGAAATCTCTGAGTAGTAGGTGTGAAAATGAGAGCGAAATGAAGGAGTCGACGATGATTAGATGATTCGGAACGGTTTCTCTGGCAATTTAAGATTTTTTTATGTCTTTTTGTAGAAATTGTATCCGATTGTAGGTAGTAATCAGTTGAAAAATCTTTCAATGGTCGAAAAGAATTGGATAGAAAAAGACATTTTTTCTCGTAATTACTTACGTTGGTGAAATAATAATGAGAACTTAAGCGAAAGATTTGGACAATACTTGCAAACTTTATGAGAAAACATAAATCGTAAGTAAAAATATGAAAGAAAAAAGCCTTGTATAAAAATTGAGTTCATTACAATACATATGAATAAACTTCAAAGCTTTCTCATCCGTCTAAAAAAATAAAAATATTTTATTTCAAGAATGAGATTTCTATGAAAACTAAAAAATAAAGGCTAGGAAATTTTTACTTCACTTTGTAATTATCTAATTACATTAATTTATAAAAGCATGTTGTGATGTTTAACAAAAATATAATGAAGAAGATTATAATTTTCTTTTTTAGTCTAAAGTATATGGTAATACAATTTATCGAGTATTTATATATTTGACAGTTCCTTGAAATAGCTATAATTCCAAATTGGGAATAAAATTCGAATTACTCGAAAAAATTTGTTATTAGTAGATTGAAATTTTCGCACATGCATAGTGACAACATGGCCACCTCGAATGTGGCGTCTTGCGTTCCCTTCTCAAAAATTCTTCATGATGCTGAAATATGAGGATTATGCAGGGCCATGAAACAAAATCCCTGCCATATATGATGATGATGTTTCTCTTGTGAGAGACAGACCATTCTCCCAAAATTAGCCATGTACGAGAAGATAGATTGCAGCCATTAAGGATTATGAACAAGTCCCACAACACTGCTCATAACACTGCTATTCCGACTTTCTAGAATGCTTTATGGGAAGATGAAAAAAACATTCTTCACACGGTGATCCACCCGCAAATACATATTTTGGATGGCCTTGTTTCACAAACTCCCCGCTGGGTTGCAATATCAGATGTTTAAATCTCATTAATTTTCTTGAAGCAACATAAGACTTATGTATTCTTCTTAAAATTTTAGCTGTGACAATCTTTATTTCCACATAATTATAATAATTAATTAAACTTCTAATTAAATTGTTCGCTTTCATTTTCATTTTCAATTGCAATGAAATATTTCCTTCATTTTTTTTTATCTTTATACAAGAAACGAATGATTAAATATCAAAGTTTAAAGGATGGAACGTTCTGTTTTCAGTGTAAGAGGGCATTCCATCCTTTGTGGAAACTTTAAACAGCGCTTATTCTCAGTATCAGAAAAAATTATTGTTCATGACACCAAATTTATGATTTCTATTTAATCATGGTGAAATGTTATTCGGCTTAAAAAGATTAGCGATGGTATTATTTAACTTCTCATTTGTCTTCATGATAATGAAAGTACGATTATAGTTTTCCTTTAATTGGCAACTTGTTCGTTGGGTTAATTAACACCGTTTTGCTGAACGAAGCGAAATCTTGTCTTGAAATGCGCAAGAGTCTTTTGATGTTTCTGAAAATGCATTTAACAGTGATAATTTATAAAGCTGTTGTTGACAAGTTTCGCTTTCATTACGCTTAGACGGTTAAATAAAATACCAAATACAGTGAAATAAAGAGCTTGACAGTGACATTTTCTGAGAATTTAAATAACTTTTATCTGCTTTTCATTGATCTTTATTTTCTGCTGTGGAACAATCATATGGAAGAGGGTATTTCATAAAATTTGATTTTATCATTAACTGTATAATTAACAAAAATTAACAGGATATAGGGTCTTTTGTGTATTTTTTCAAATAATACATCACTTTCTTCATGTGCTTAGGCAAATCTGATAGCTTACTTTTCCTCTGAATTTCAGTAGTAACTTCGTTTGAGCATCAAAGAAGATGAGGAAACAGTCTTAGTATATTTGTAGCCAACTACTGTCTAGCCAGAAGAATTCGGAGAACCTTAGATTTAATTCAAAGAGAAGATAACCAAATTCTGAAGATATTCTTCAAACAAAACCCTGGTCCGAATCCAGGTCGCGGAATTTTTCCTTCCCTTTTCTCTTTGTATTCACTTAGATTATATATTTGACTCACCCATATGAAGGGATATGTAACATCAAGATATCAGCGAAGGTCCAGATTAATATGCTTTACCGTCATAATGATTGCACGAAGTTAGTTGAGCCTGTTTGAACGTTACATTGATTCATTCCATCGGAAACGCCGAATCCTTTCATAGACCTGGAATACTTGAAAAGCTGACAGATCGAGACTGGTGAAATCTAAAACGTCTTATCAAAGAATATATTTTTTCAAGGTTAGCAACTATTGCATGTGACTTGAATGTGAACTCGGAAACGGAAGCGAGTGCGTAAACCATCTGCCGCGAGGCGATTGCCCTTGGATTTCATGACTGCACAGCTGCTTATAATCGGTCCAACAAAAGAAAATTTGGACGTGTCCACTTAAATTTCTAATTACAATTGGACACGCCTAATATTTCTTTCTTTGCACAGAATTTCAAAACTCTTGATCACACCTGCCGAATAGTAGTATAGAATGGTGTAATCAACACTCACTAGACCGTTGAGCAGTGGAAATAACGATCATGCTTCAATGAGCGTGTCACATACAGGGTCTTGTTGGTGTGTGCCACAACGAGAATTAGAAGCAGCCGAAACTTTTGATTTTTTTTCTATGTACCACCCCTGCCGAAAGATCTGGCAAACTACGAAGCCGCATCACAAGTGCCTTTGAAGATTTACGTCGACATGCTGTAAGAACTGGATTATCGTTTGGACATTTTTCGCGTTATACGGATCTATGTTTCGAATTAATGTAATGTAAATAAAACTCCATGATTGACTGTTTCCATTGGTGCATTATACCCCGTTTACACTACAATTCTTGATCATGATCAATTCGCGGGTTTTCATAAGAAAAGTAATGGGAACGGAACTTTATTGTAAGTGAAACGTGAAATTTCAGACGTTCACGGCCGATCAACTCCCAGGAACCAATGCGCTTGCATAGCCTTTTCACAATGGCAAAACACAGCGCTTCGCTAAATATTTTAGATTTAAAGGAATGAATTTCACAATGTCATGCCCTGAATAATATAGTGTAGAAATAACCGAAATAAGAAAGAAACAAAGTTGTTTTTGATGACAAATAGGAAAGAAAATTCCACAGCCTGGATTCGAAACAGGAACTTTTGGCTCATGCCGCCAACGCGCTAACCAATTGCGCCACTGGACACATGAAAACTAAACGCTATTTACACGTCCATAGGACTTGGCCGCAGGCTGGGACTATCTTTCCTAAGGCGTAACATTCATTAAAGAATAACCCATAAACCTCTCACAGAACACTCATGAGTTATTCTTTAATGAATATTACGCCTTAGGAAAGATAGTCCCACCTGCGGACTAGGTAACTGCTCTAACCAAGCCCTAAGGACGTGTAAATAGTGTTTTTTCGCGTCCCCAGTGGCGCAATTGGTTAGCGCTTTGGCGGCATGAGCCAAAGGTTACTGCTTCGAGTCCAGGCTGTGGAGTTTTCTTTCCTACTTATCATCAATAATTTGTCAGAACATTCACGAGTTATTCTTTAAAGTTATTTTTGATAATCAGAGAAAATTGCGTCGGCCTATCGCCAAAAGCGCCATATCCTTATCTGGAGGCAAAACATGTAACCCTGATCATGTTTAGAATTTTGCAGCGTGAATGCCTGGATTTGTCGATAAGTTAGAACACGATTCACCTTGAACGTGTGTAGAATGATCATGTTCAAGAATTGAAGTGTGAACGGGATAGTATACAGTCCTCTATCATAAGCATTTTATCCGCAATAGATATTTTCAAGTGTAACTTCTTTTTGGATTCACCCTGTATTTTAATCTAAAACTAATTTCGTTTATACGAAAACTTCGTTATAACGAACTCTGATACAACAAAACGTCGGCTATAAAGAACTAATTTTCAAGTCCCGATTAGGCTTTTCAATGACGAATCTCGGATACAACAAAGAAATCTGTATGTCCCCTGAATTTGTTATAAAGAGGTTTTACTGTATTTTATGAATTATGCATAACACACGAATTTATTCGCTATCCAGTATTACTCTCTTAAGTAAATCTAAAGCAGTCAAATTAATGTCGACATAAAGCCCGGCCTTTAGATTTGTAAAATTTAATCAGATTTGAAAACAAACCAAAATCAGTTTACTTCATCTAAGAAGTGGTCTTGGAAAAATTCATAGGGTCATACAAATGGAAACAATCAGTCTAATTCAAAGTATAATTATTTAATACTTTACCTTAAATGAAACCAGTTCCTTTCAAATCCCCATTCTAATCTTCTTTGCCTCTAGAAATCGCTGTATTAAGTCGGCGTGTGCTTCCCATTGAGTCCACTTAATGAGTAAAGTTCCACGTACAATTTTAATGAAAGTCTCATTAGAGCTCTTATTTGGGTAACTTAATTCATGAGCTTAAATTCCAGCAAGGCAAAAGGTTTGGCGAAGGTCGCCCATCCCGGCTTCAAGGAATTTCCTACGAATAATAGTGATTTCAAAGAGAACAACACGATATCCCCAATGTTAACGTGCTCTTGGAGATGAACACTGTTAAAAGAAACTTTTGACCCATGCAAATGTCATCTTTGTATTTGGTAGGCGGATTAAACCGGGAGGAAGTGAACATACGTAAATCAGAAGTCTACAAGAATAAGAGAAATAGAAAAGAATGAATCTTAGAGTAAAAGGAAAGACACATCTAAAAACCCCATTTTAATTAGAGGACTTAACCAAAAGCTCTCTCAACAACCTTCTGCTCAGGAATACTAAAAATAAAATGAATAGAACGTCGTCACCTCAAAAACATTAACCATAATAATATAACTATAATGAGCAATTGAAAAATTCTAAAAAACATTGATAATATACAATTAATAAAAAGTAGATAATCACAGAAAATTATAATTGATTAATTTTTTTTCTTCTTCTTCAAATTAATAACAGGGCTATTTTAAGCGTTAAGCAACTTATTACTTTTGGTTACATACACATAGCTGGATCAAACCTTTGAATTCAGGTAATATAAACCAAACATGAATGATTCGAGTATTACGTTCTTAGGGTTTCTTGGCTTTCGTGTAAGTAGCTATTATTTGTCGTATGTCTTTAGCTCAGATAACACTAGTCAACACACATTTTGTAACTAAGACCACACATAGTGTTCTTAGTAGTAACTAAGTTCTTATTATGTACTTAATAATATAATATCGAGGCTAAATCGGCTGCAAGGAACGAAATAAAAGTTTTGGATAATGAGAAAAAAGGAATGTTCATTTTTTTCCGGAAAGCTCTAATTAAAGTTCTAGATAGGGAAAGTACGGACACTCCCCTAGCGGCGGCCATTTTTGTGCAAAGACAGCATGCAGCATTAGGTAGTAACTTGTGAGATCTTTCGTTTTTTCATGCATTTTATATTTCAATTAATTTTTATTGCAATTTGAGATCATTATTATATTATGTAGGCCTAATGCGAATAGCAAAATTAATAATAATAATAATAATAATAATAATAATAATATTGGGTATATCTTATTTTTTTAATCTTATTTCAGATTGACAACATATATGAAAAGTTGAATTAGCAAGTTAACTATTGAACTACACATTAAAGAAAATTAAATCCTAATAATTTTCAATATTTTTTTTGGTTTTAAAATAAGAAATGTTTGTGCTATTAATTTTATACGTATACGAGAATAAGCAAAGTATTATTAAAATTAATGGTTATATGCTGATCTTTTATAAAGAAATATATTTTAAATTGATTGTAAATTATTTTTAATGTTCTACCTTACATTTTTTACAGCATTTCTCATACCTAGCGACTTACTATCACATTTTGCAGACTTTTTGCAGTCAGGAGCTTTGTTAAATTTGCGTAGTAAAAAAAAAGTGTCGTCTTAACAAATTGCTTTATGATTTTTTTATGAACATTGTGACATTTAGGAAATAACCCTTCCATCTTTTTCACTGAATCCATTTCCAAAATTTGTTCTAAGGTGTATCTAGACAGAAGAATGGACTTTTCTTTACTACGGATTATCATCTCCACCTCTTTCAGTAGCTCAAACACTTGCTTTGTCACCATGGTTAGTGAAATATTCGCTTTTTGATTTTCTTTAATTGAATACTGCTTTAGTTTGCAAAGGTTTTGTAAATGAGTCATTTCATTTGTCAAAGATGAAACTTCGGATTCTGAATATCTCATGAACTTGTCACATGTATCACACAGGATGGTTAATTTCTGAACACGTTTTACAACATTACCACATAAATAGTAAAGGGATTGCTGCTCTTCCAGGCTCAACACAGACTTGTGATGAGGATTAAAATTCTCATCCGGACTGTTGCCAATGTTCAAATTGTCACATTCTTTTAACACTGAATCATCTTTATCATGTGTGGATATTTGTACTGTTCTTTCATTGCCTTCTTCTATGAAGTCCAGCAAATATTCACTGTCTGCGATTTCATAATTACCCCTTTCACTCGGGCAAAAAAACTTAGCGAGTGAAATTAATCGAAGAATTCTTTTAAAAGCACTGGCATTTGGCACGGGATTTGAAATACGCACAGTTGAGAAGAGGTTTTCGAGTGCATCCTGACTTAGTCTACTAAGTAGTAAATATTTGAAGTTCTTTTCTTCAATATAAAGTTGGCACATATCCAAAGCCGATTTCACTGATAAAATTACTCCTGACTGGACTGGCTTCCAGCAAGTTCCTTTCCCTATCTTCATTTGTAGAAACATTTGTGATATTTCATTTAAAAAACATTTGGCATCACGGTAAGCTTCTTCATCTTGCTTGCTGAATGCAAGCTGTCTTGTCCGGGAAGTCATCAACTTAAACCACTTATGCATGGCAGCACAAAACCAACCTGTTGTTAAAGAAGATTGCGAAAGTTTTCCCATTTGAACACCAAGAGTTATTGCAGCTGCAGTGGAGTGGTGAAAAAGTGAAAGACCTAAACCAACTTTCATTTTATCGTAATGACTAGGTCGAACTACACTTTCTCGCAAATGTGGAGCAATTTTTAAGTCCCTATCAGTATCCATTTCCATTACGTCAATCACAGGCTGTAATGACACTTCAGCTGATGGCAGGTTGTATTTGTCTACCACAAACTGGGGTAGGTAGATTCTTTGACCTCGAACCGTAAGGTGAAGCCAAACATTCTTCAGTATATGTGGCACATCTGGTGTGAAATATAACAACCTCTTTTCATCACAAGGATGAGGACAAGAGTTAACAATTTTGTGGAGTATCTTCCTACACATAAACCACATATCTTATACAGTGATTGATTGTTTGGTCCCATGTCGGAGACAACACAATTTACAACCAAACCCACTTTTTCACAGCATTGCACAGTTTCGAACACAAGATTTTTCATATCGGAGGCTTTGCAGGAGTTACCGGGTAATGATATGCAACTACCTGCTTCCAACGAGTTGTTAATCCGCCAATTATTAGAACTAAAGCATGTGTAGCCAATGCAGGTGTGCCTGATTCCAAATGCAATGTGTCATGACCGATAATAGTGCAAATTGAAGGATCAAAATCTAAACCTGGAGAAATTCCCATTTCATCAAGCATAAGAATGACATGTTTCTCTTCATCTCTCATCAATTCTACCTTCAGTTTCAGCATATCAAAAACTTCTGTTAAAATTCCAGGATTAAATTTCAAGTGTTCAATACGCCTTCGAAGTGTTCTTTCCGATGGAAGTGGTTGTCCAAGGTCTGAAACAGTCTTGTAGCCTTTACTACCACATGAAAGTCTGATCTTCAACGCTTTCTTAATTGTAGCATTGCTCCATCTGTTTCCATGATTTGCCAAACCTTGCAATAGACTTTTCTGGTCTTCATTTAAAAGTTTATTCATATTTCTCTCGTGATTTTGAAGACGTTTTTTTAAACGAGCAATTTGTTTGTTTTTGAGATTTAAAATTCTCTTCAAACGTTGGATCTCCTGTACATGATGTTCACAAGTCCTGGTTTCTACTTCAGGTTTTTCATTTTCCGCCGTCATATGTGTCACACCCGACAATATTCCATTTTCTGTCTCATTTTCCATAGCATCATGGTCCATCTCAGTATCGTCTGTTTCGCTTAACTGTTGATTTGAAATGTTGCGCAGACATTTCACTGAAATTTATAAAGCATTTATTTAAATAACTTTGCAGATACAAATAAGTTAATAAGATTGCTTTGTTAAATATCAAGAAAATGTTCATGCAATAAAGAAGTCTGATTCTGAAAGCTGTCTATTTTGAGCATTTCAAATACCTTCTGTAGTATTAGAAATACTTTTTAACAGTATTTTTCTGAAACACTTATATTCATTTAGTAATTCAAAATTTAGTCTAAAACAAATACTGCATCAAAAACAGCTTTAGAAATACAATTAGATTTTTTACTAGGTGATCGCTTTGCTGGTGGTTTTCTGAACTTTAGAATTGGACGATGTTGGAAGATATCTGGAACGCACTTGGTTTGAGTTTTTTCCATCCGTCCTGTCTATTCTTCTCAAACTGCGACTCACTGAAGTGTTTCTACATTAAATATATTTTAAATAATTCTATACTGTCGACGCAATAAACATTTAACTCCGAAGATTAAAAAGAATAATAAACAACAAAGAAAGGCATATTAAAAATTTATTGAAAATATTAATTGTAATGTTAATGCGCAGTTAGATGATGATTGTTGTAATTACATATATTAAATTTATTCAAGACACAAATTAACTGTATTGTTTCGACTTAAATTTGAGAATGCCGTTGTTTAATTGAGCAATTGTTCATATCAATTAATGATCAATGTTAATTTAAATATAATTTAATTCATTGTACTTATTTCGCACGGCCTCGTTGATCTAGTTGCCGCAAAATGTTTCCGTCCAATTCTTTGCAGCCAAATTGGACCTTTTTGACCTCCCCCTCCCCCCATGTAGCCTAACGTGGCTTTTGCCTTGATCCCCCCCCCCTCCCACCCCTGTGTGGAACGTAGTGTTTTTCTATTGATACCAGAAGACATTTGTGCTGTTTCTGTTCCCAGAACTATTGTTAAAATTATTGGCTATGTAACGAACATGATCAATATTTGCTTTATGTACTTTTTAATAATTATAAATATTCTGAATCAGCAAATGGTTCACACAAGCCATTCTTGTAAATTACTAATCAGTAGGAAAATATCTTCCTCAGATACAGCCAGGAGTTCCTTTGCTTTCAGGTACAACGATGTCTTCTTCATCAGCTAGCTAAAACGCGTCGGCCCTGTAAAAGCGCTCGCTTCATACAAATCGCCGCCCAAGCTTCTAGAGTACTTCACGAGCAGTTCCTGTGCAAGGTCTTTTGTTTGCCGATCACCCACCAGATGATTTGTTGCACAAACTGCCAATCCGTTTTTGTCTATTCAGTCGTATTTACAGATGAGACAACCATGGAGAAGATGGAGTAACAAATTTTCACAACCACCATTTGTGGGCAGATGAAAATCCTCGCCGTACAAGTCAGGCTAGCATCCGTTTAAGTTTTATGTGTGGGCTGGAGTGTAGGCGACTGTCTGGTAGGTCTACATGTTCTCCCCGTAGGTCTTACAGGCGCTGTCTACAGAGACTTTCTTCAGAACACTCTTCCAGACTTGCTACAGGATGTGTCCCTACAGATAAGAAGAAGCGTGTGGTTAAAGCATGTTGGGGCTCCCGCATATTTAGTCTCATTGTTCGAGATGCACTGGCTGATATCCTACCACGGCAGATGGATAGGTAAAGGAGGACCAGTTCCCTGGCCTGCACGTTCCCCCGACATTAATCCTTTGGATTTTTATCCGTGGGTCCATCTGATGCAGCCGACATTTCTAATGCAGAGACGCTTCATCAATGTATCACGGAACTCTGCGAAACCATTCGGCATTTTGAACATTTATTATGAGTTTCCGAGGTGGGTTATAACATAAACTTTCATTAATACATCAAAATCTAAGGATTTTCAGACATACGTTTATATGGACATTCTTGTTTTGATGTGAGGAAACCGCCCTCAAAGTCTGTAAACGTATTTCTGATTCACCTTGATAAAATAAATGAAAAACAACATAGCTCGGGCTCGGACTTCCCCCTCCTCTCACGTAACTAAGCGTAGCTTATTACTGAACCTCCTCCCCTCCCTGGGTCATGTGGTTTATGGAAGCTCCCTAAAGAGCTGTTCACAACAACCTGTATAAACAATGAGTACTGTCATTCCAAACAGCGTTCAGGGTACACGGTGAATTTTGTAAATCAAAGTGGACAAATGTTATTCTTCAACTGCATTCGGCTACTACATCTTTAATATATTTTATATTTATTATAATTTTTATTTTTAATTTTTAAGAAGCGTCAAGCTGAGGATTCTGTATTCTGTATTTAAAGGATTGGAAGTTTTGTAGTCCCATCTCTGTTATAACTAATTTAATTACATTTTGAAGATCAATGTTGTCGTTTACTTGTTGAGAATAAACCTGTTAATTGTTAGACACCTTGTAACACAATAAAAATTGTCTTTTAATAGAAAGGATGTTCGATACGCATCCTGTAAAGTCATTCTTTGTTTATCCAGAAGAAAAGTAAAGCAAATGGCGATATACGAGGATTATACGATTTAGTAAATTATGAATATTTTCCTAACACCTCAAATCTGACTGAAAACTGAAGCGCAATCAAGAATCTAACACGTAATTGGAACACAAATAATATTCACCTTCTAAAGAACATTTTTTACTTTTGAACATTTTAGCAAATCAAAGAATTTACTTTGAAGTCCTTAAAATGATTTTAAACATGACATATTTCATGCATTTGACTCGTTTTCCGAAGGAGTAGGGGGTAGGGAAATTAATTCTTCGCCCTCGCAGTCGTTTTCTTGCCCTGAACATCGGTGAATTTTTACAAATACTTATTGTTCCGCAGAGAGGGAAGTTTTTTTTTTCCTTTTTTCTTTTTAGTTTTTGATAAAGGAGAGGAAAAGGAAGGGTGAGAGAAAGAAATTCTGTTGCGAGTTGAATGACGCGATAATAATTTTTTTTGTTGCTAAAAAATCGATAATGAGGGTGCAACAATTTTCACAGTGAATAAAGCCTTTGCCTCGTAAAAATTCCTCTCATTTGGCGTTTTTCATACAATGAATGAGGGGAAAAGGAAGAAAAAGAGAGAAAAATTACAGGGATAAAAAATAAGAAATTAAGGAAAGAGAATAGAAGCGAAGAGTTAAAAGAAAGGAGGATAATTGTAAAAAGAGATGAAAGAACGGCGCTAGCTGAAAAAAAAAGCGACAGAAAATTTTCTATTAGAAGGAACACCCATTTGTAGGTGTTACTATCGGATAGGGTAACAGAGGAAAAAAAAAGCGATCTAACTCCCCAAAAAACTCATGAACGCGTTTAATTTAGGGTTGCTGTGAAATTAAACGCTAAAAAATTCTTTTTTATACACCTTAAAAATTTAGACGCCAACGTTACAATTACATCAAGTTTTCTAATTGTGTCGTTTGTTTCTGTCGTTCATTGGATGCGGATGTAATTTAAAAGTAAATTGCACTCGCTGGACTTTTTTTCCTTCAAAATTTTTTCCTTCAAATTTTCTTGTTGCAGGCAATCGTAATTTACACCAAAAAAATAAGAAGTGAGGGAATGGGGAAAAAATATCAATGCCGAGAATGTACTCTTTTCTTAAAAGGTTGAAATGTATTTATTAGCCATTCCTCCTACTTCGAGAGTACAGTATGTTACAAAAGTTTGGGATATCCCACGCACATAAAAGTTCCTAAAAATCGGTTGATTTGTAACTATCAGATCCAAACTTATGGAACTAACATGACTTACTGTATTGTATTAGTCTGTAAAATTGTAAATAATTATGATTTAAACATTGAACTTTATTCAAACTCAAAGTTTACATATCTGTCTCAAAATTAAAGAATTTGTTTCAAAATTTTGGGATATTTTCGTTTAAATGATCGGGAAAAATTTATAATTTAAAAAAATAATAAAATTTTATGCAAAATTGGGTCAAACCCAAATTAGAAAATAGGGAATGGTGGGGAAATTTTCTAGATTGCAGCAAATAATTGCAAACGTCTCAAAATGGGAAAGACACAAGTTTCTGAAAAGGACAGAAATGAAATTATTTTTTGGCATTCGAAAGGACTTAAACGAGTTGAAATTGCAAGGAAAGTCAACAGAGGACACAATATCATCAGCAGAATCATAAAAAGATTGCGAGAAAAGAAAACTGTTTATGTCAAACCTCGACATGGACGTCCAAAGGTGCTCAACAATCGGGATTTGAGAAAGTTAAAAGCCATTGTAGCTGGTGACAGTTGAGATAAAATAAGGCAAGTTGCCTCGACACTATCGCGGACCATAGGCAAATATGTATCCCATTCGATTAAAACACAGAAGACTAGCAGACATGGACATCAAATCATGCATCACATCGAAAAAGCCTATTCTAACAATCTCAGAAGAAAAAAGTCTCGAAAGGGCGAAAAAACACTTTTACTGGAGACCGTTAATGTGGAGCAAAGTTTTGTTCACTGACGAGTCCCTGTTTTGTCTAGATTTGAATACTAGAAATAGAATGTGGAGATCCCGTAACCAAGCAGCTCAACCATCCTGTGTGAATCGTCAAGCAAAGAACCCAGACAAGATCATGGTTTGGGGATGTTGTGGAAGTAAAGATGTAGGAGAACTTTGTATCATCAATTCAAAAGTTAATTTCGGTGTTTATTGTGAATTCTTGGAAAGTTATTTGATTCCAAACGCTGAACCTCTCTTTGCAGATGATGATGTTATTTACCATCATGATGGCGCACCAGCTCATAGGTCGAAGAACTAAAGCATATATTCAAAAAAAGGACATTCGTGTTATTGAGTGGCCGGGTAATTCCCAGATTTAAACCCAATTGAGAACATGTGGGCGATAATTAGGGTTCGCGTGAGAAAATTATGTCCCAGGACGAAGTCGGACTTGATTCAATGTATCCAAGAAGTATGGACTAAAATTGATGCAGATTTTTGTGATAACTTAATTTTGAATATGCCTAAGCGTTGTGAGCAGTAATTCATGCTATAGCAGAATTAACAAAATGGTGAGAAAAAAAAATCCTAAACTTTTGAAACAATTTTTTTGTTTTTGAGACAAATGTACGACATGTAGAGTTCAATAAATTCTTTTGTTTAAAAAGTACTTACTAAAAATTTTGTGAGTTAATGCACTGGATAAAGTTATGTTAATTCCTCAAAAATAAAAATTATATCCTAAAAACATATCGTGTATTGGCACCAATCACCGATGCCCAGCAATAAAGTTTGGGATATCCCAAACTTTTGTGACGCACTGTATTTTATTTGCAAACAAATTTAACGGAAATCGCTAAATTATGTTAATCCGTGTTGAACTAGAACATAATTCAGATAATGCGAAAATTATGTTTTCTAAACGGGAGTTGCAAATCTGAAGAATGGACTTGCCATTTACTATTGGGAAAACCGATTTTGCTATTATGCGTCCTCTTAATTCGTAACCTCACTTTTCTTTTTTGTAAATCAGAAACACAACCAATAAAAAATTTTATTGAACATAAAATGTTTACTTGTTTATAAAATATTTTTAGTATATATGAGGGTTACTGCCTCTTTAAAAAATAAAAACGGGAAAAAAATGTTTGTGATTATTTATGCGAAAACTGACAGGGTCCAAAAAATGTAGATTTTCATTTCAGAATACAGAAACGAAAAAACAAAAAACATGAAAATTCTAAAGTAATTAAATTCCTCCAAATTACCAATTTATTTATAAACCAAACAATAAAAAATTAACTAAACAACAAAAAAAAATTATAGCAACAAAAATTCTCCTTGAAAGACAACAGCCCGCCTTCCCACATTATCTAAAATGTAACATTCCAAAATTTTTAAATTTTAAAACTTAACTTAATGGAGAAGGCAGGCTGTTGTCCTTCACGTAGATTTTTTGTTGCTCTCTATATATATATATTGTTGTTTAGTTAATTTTTTATTGTTGGGTTTATAAATAAATTTGTAATTTGGAGGAATTTAATTACTTTAATATTCAATTTTATCCCAACTTATATTCTATTAAATTTCCTTTTGATACCCTTTACTGAACCTTTACATTTGAAACCCTTTTCTGCAGTATGTTCAAAATGCAGCGGTTTGACAAAGATGGTGAGTTCAAGAAGTCACGGACTTGGCGGTGAAATGTGGTAAAGCACCTAACCGTCCTGTTGAAAGATGAAGCCTGTACTGTCGGTTTGCAACTGTGGCACGTGCTAATTTTCAAGGAAGTCTAGATAGTTGTACCCTATCCGCAAAGAAAGCAAACAATAAATTTTAAAATTGCAGATGGCGGGCAGTTCAAACAAAACTTATAGATATCTTTGAAATACAACTTTTACATAATCGAACTTCATCACCACATTGCTATTAAAACGGCTGCAAGAAATTCACGTAAAAGCTGCAATTATTTGTGCACTCTGTATTTATGTATAAATTTTTTTAATTTTCGAAATTTTTACCTGACTCGTGCGCGTCAACCATTGTGATTATTCGCGACTGATCTTTGTTGCATTTATTGTTGCTGCCACGTCACGTCTCAATAGACATCACAAACATTGATGTCAGAAATTGCTCTACGCAGACAAAGTGCCAAAGAGCGGAAAATGAATTGAATTTTGAATGAATTGACCACAACAGGATTTATGCATGAAACATAGCCCAACTGAATAGATAGTTTGAGGGTATCATTTACAGGGACTGAGTCTACGAATAGAAGGATAGACAGACACAGAATTTGATTTTAGAGTTTGACAGTTTGATTTTTAGAAGATTGTAAATAGAATTTGATGTTATCTTTTAGTTGATATCATGGTGTCTTATAACGAAAGTAAAATAGCACCAAAGATAGTCTTTCAGAGTAATCCAATTTCATTGAGCACTAGCGTAAACTTGTTTTAATCCGTTTATATGTAAAATATTTGAGGTCATATGATTCAAGTGTTTCCTTATCACCTAATTACGAAGGAGTTGGGTGAGTGTAATCAGTTAACTCCAATTCATAAGATTTTCGATTGAAGCCCTAGTGGGAGTCCTGTATTGCGGCAGGTGGAGATTTTTTTTTAGGACTGCGCGTCTATAATAGTGACTATATGATGTTCTTCTTTCATATAAACAAAGGTAAATATTAATACTTTCATTTAATCCGTCTCAGTACCCTTTGAATCACTTTCATTTGAAGCAATTTGTAAATGTTTTAAAGAATATTTGAAGTATTGTCTACTTTGATTTTAGCTTTATCGCTTTTTTTTTTCTTGTGTGTTTCAAGGAAAATCGCTGCCTTTGACTTTAATGTTGTTTATTGAGTATTTTAACTTAAGTAAATAGATAATTAAAATGGCCATGAACTAATAGTAATCGAAATTCGCACTCCAATTTTTCCATGCATAACGGTTCAATTAAAAATGAATTATTTAGTCCAATGATGCAAGATACATTACTGATAGAACCATTACCGTAATGACTAATTTAAGTGACTCATAAAAAACCCATTTAATTTGATGCTTTTGGGAGGCAAAAAAAAACAACAAAAAAACAAAACACACACCCGAAAATCATTCTGAATCAATCTAATATAAGTAAAAAAGATAAGGACGAAAAAGTAATATCTGTTTAGTATTAAAAATAGTAGTAAGCATCCCTTATTTTGAATTATCATATTTTCCCCTCACAGATAAGTTCCTTACGTTTTAGCAAAAGCACAGGATAGTAAAATAACGTGTGCACAGTTGTTTGTTTGTTTGTTTGTTTGTATGTTCAATCAAGATACGAGTTGAAGTTTGATAGTTGAAGTTTCCTACTACCTTTAAATTAAAAGCAAGCAGGCATTTATGGCTTAATATTTCTTTAAATTTAGTTATTGATCGTAAACGGCCTCTTTTATAATTACAGAACTACAGATATATATATATTCTGAGGCATAATTCATTATATTACTAGGCTTACCTCTCTGGAATCATGAGAGATATGAATAAAAGCTACTATTTGCAAAGCACATTAAGTGAGCTCTCCTTTTTATTTGTTTATCATAATCAGAAAATAATAAATTTTGAGACGTGCTTTTCAAGCGAATTACTTTTACTATTGAGATTTATTAGATAATAAAATAATTGCCAAGATTTTTGAAGTTTCTCTAATTGCAATGAATAACTACATTTATTAATATCAGTAAAAAATATAAATGTTTTATTCTTTGTAGTAAGGCTTTTCTTGTAATTATTTCTTTATTATTTCGGTTTTTTACTTTATTATTTCTTTTCCTTCTTTTTTTTCAAATAGGAGACTGTCGGTTTCCCCTTAAATGGGACGGACTGTGGTTTCAGAGTGGGATCTCGCAGGCGATCATGATCAGCGGGGGGCTCATGAGCGACAAGGGCCGCTGCGTCGGCATGGACGGAGACAAATACCTACTCGAGGACAAGTAAGTCAAGCCGTAGGGTTACATTTAAAAAAATATCCAGCCATTCTTTTCATCTGTCGTTTAAAAAAAAAATAAAAATATTTAACCTAGAAAAAATTGGAAACGATTTTTCTCCTTAAACAAATATTTTTTCAAGTTTTTTATAAATGTATAATCCCATTTTACGCAGGTCGAAGATTTTTATTATTTCTTCCTTTTGGAAAAATATTTGTAATTATTTATTTATTTTTTATGTTTGAAGCTTTTATTTTTTTTAGTCATTTTCTGTCAAATTACACAGGCCAACAAAAAATAACTTTTTACATTTTTTTAACATAAAGAGCTGATTCTTATCCTTATTTTGTGCAGAATCCGTATCTGACCTCAGTTTTTTCCTATCACCCACAGATTTCTTGTTTTTCAATGAGTTTGGGACCTTCGATCTAAATTATTCAGAGTTTGGGGCCTGATAAATTTCTTTATGACCCGAAAATATGGATACTTTAACATAGCAGCCGCTTTTCTTCAAACCCATTACTTTGTTTTTAAGTGCATAACTTGGAAATAGAAAAAATCTAAAAGCATATTCGGATTCAGCACACACAAAACAACAAGAATAAGCAAATTCATTCAAAAATTTTTTTCATCGTTGGCCTGTGTTAATGTTAGGCCTAATATTATCAAAAAGTAGCAAATTCAGATTAAATTTATATTATGTATTCAAAAGTTTGCATCTCGATATACGAATGAGCGGAGTATATTTTGACTAGGAATATTGCAAAGCAAGCAAGCTCGACTAGACTGTGTAGATTGAATAACCATTTAATACTGAACACCTATGGTGATGAACGAATTCTTTATTCACAACATTTATGATACTGTATCCACTATTTGCATAGGTAATAGCTTACGGACATCTAATAGCAAGATTTGCCATGCTCGCTCACTCCTCCTTCAAAGCCTCACGCAGTGAAGGAGTGTTTCTGAATGCCTTTCATCTGCTCGCACTCGATATTCTTATCCATTGCAGAAATATTCTATTGGGTCGAGGCTTAGAGCTGGTTAATCCAGTACATGTAATTCATCGCTGAGATGTTTTGTTTGGTCGGGATTTACTTTATCTTGCAAATAGACAGACGGCCCTTCACCGAACTACTGCCACAGTATAGGATTTAATTATCCAGGCTATCCATTTGGCGTCGGTTGTCCATGGTTCCGTCAATCAAAGCTAGTGCGCCATAAGAAATAAGACCAGGGTATACCATTACCGCTGCTAAAAGTCTTCCCGTCGTTGCGCTTCTGTCGTATGCCGCTTTTGACGTGTCAACTGGTTAGGACACGTCGACCTCTGTCGATCAGACTATATCCTCTGCCATTTCCATGATATCGTGTTTTCGCTTTCTTGTAGCTTTCCACTTTCGGATAATGTCGTCCTGTTTTGAGCGAATTCAACTTATTTTAATTTGATACTTCACAAACCTAATGGCAGCTAACAAAAATTACACCCGATGGTATGTATCCTCCTCAGATGCTGGTGTGACAATCTTTCAGTACCACCTCTTTGGAGTCACTGAGTTGCGCAGCAGAACCATATTATTAAGACCAACAGCATTCAGTAACCAGAATACCCGCTGTGTGCAGTATAGACTGAATGCCGTAAAACAGAGCCAGTAAGCTGCTGGAAGGTATCCACTTGTATCTGGAGCAATGAAGAATGAAGGTATCCATTTGTATCCACCCGACAGTTGTTGTAGGATGGTACGCAATGGAGGATCCATGAGCGCATATGGCGGCTGAGGTGATCCCAAAGATGATCGATTGGATTATATCTGGGAAATTAGGGAACTAGGGAAGTCTTGGTCTTCTTCAATAATTCCCCGACAATCCTGGCCGTATGATATGTCGCATTGTCCAGCTGGAATATTTCATCCGCCCGGATAAACAACATGCATGCGTGTACCCGCTGGATCAAATCGGTTGTGAGTACCTTTCGGGGGTGGGGGTTATATCAGTGACCTCTGAAACTGCCGTGAAAACAAACCCCTGACCATAATACTGGCACCGCCAGCTTTTGTTCTTCCAATAATAGCTGCAGGGTAATTCTACTCGGAGGTTTCCCTTCGAATATGTTTTACTCGATGGAATATAAACCGTGACTCATCGGAGAAGGCAACGCTTTGTCCATCACGAGAAATCCGATTCCTATTATGGTTGTTCTGATGTCCGTTTCTGCCGATGCATATTTGTCATGAGTGCAGTAACCGTATGTTTGTTTCGGCGCCCATATGCAACCGGGTTCTCTGTACTGTCCTCTGGGCCGTTCGGCGTTTACCTCTCACATCCATAATACCTGGTGCTCTGCTATTTATAACAAAATGCGCAGTTTCTGAAGTCCTATCACCCTTGGCCCGAAAGCTAATGATCGTCCGTTTTTGCAGATCTGATAAATCGCTTATTTTTACTCATGACATCAACAATTGATATATGTGCAAAATACAGACATCTCCCCCTTTATTTCGATCCAGCTGCTCGCGCCATGTGCCTTTTTTTATTGACTATGCTCTGCTTCATAACAGTATGTTTCAGCTGTGTCCATCTATAGATTTTGAATTATAATTTTTTTTCCCTGACCAACAAATTTAATTTCATGCAATTTATATCCCAAATTTGGAAGAATTGCATTTATCACTTGGTGGTATTCAAATGTTATGTTAATGTGAGGATGATAAGGTTGTTCCATTTAAGACAAATAAGGAAGGCAAGCAATCTCGCAGAGCTCAAGAAAATCACTTTTTTTGCGTTTTTGCTTCGTAACCATGAATACCAATATATAGAACTACAAGTAGTTGGGCTGCAGATAGCAGAATTTTCTTCCATGGCATCCTATTAGTCCTTTATAATACCCCTTAAATGGTTCACTGAACGTCAAAGCATACCTTAACGTCATTTCTCGCCAATTTGTGCTCATCGATGCTAACGTGTCCTTTCATGAAAGCGGATAATTTGAAGGTAGATTCCCACTGTGCATTGGACTGTATTTTATCTCACTTTTTTATGTTGTCTAGACAAGTAATTTAATAATTAACCGGTTTTTAATTCTGTTGATTTGGTTAATTTGCTTAATTGATCTGGGCAGTTTTTAATTTATTAATGAGAGCATCATAGATTAACAACCGTATTTTTCTACCATATACACTTAACATTATAGCCTGTTTTATAAGATTAAATAGAGGAATCTCAGTGAAATCATTATTAACACCTTTTCACGTTCTACCGTGATGGAAAGTTGAGGATAATATTAAGTCTCAGTGTTGAAGTTTAAATAGGGCAAAGCTGAATAGGGATATAGAAACGTTAGGAAATAATCAAGTAAGTTTGATTCAGTATGAAATTGAAATTTTTACTAACAAATTATAATTCAAATAATCTTGTATTGATTCTGGATTGCGAAAATTTCTCTTCATTTCTAAATGTGAACAACGAATGTGAATCAAAATTTTAGTTAAAGGGACTTTTAATTTTCAATTCTTTCATTGTCTTTTGAATGCATTTTCACTTTTGAAAAATGCATTTATTCTCTGATTTTCTTTGTCTTTATATTGAAAATTTTTCTCTTACTATTCAGGAGTGCAGAACATCATCGATCTATACTTTGATACAATTTTAAGAATAATTGCTTCTTGCATGTCGATTTCTATTTTGTTGTTACCGTTTTCCATTAATAAAAAACTACTGTTTTGGATTTTAAATAAACAATTAATAATTTATGATTTATAAGCTCCCGAGAACGAATTCCGATTATTATGGCGTTATGGTGTTCGCAACCTTCCAGGAGGCAGTCGCAAATAAATGATAGCTAGACATTAGAGGCTGTATAGTTTATTCTAGTGAATTTCAGCTAAGGTATAGGATTTCTCCATCCAAAACCTTTATTTTTATTATATTTCAAAATAAGCTACTCAAACTAGGCACATTCAGGATTTATGTAAGAGGAGTGCACGATATTTCCTTTTTGTTATAGGAGGCGAGAAGCAATTAAAATATATTTCTAATAAAATTACGTGCCAAAAATTCAAATACTAGCTCAGAATTTGCAAAATGAAGCCAATACCAATACGTCCAAAGTTTTCCGTATCATCTTATTTTTATCCTTAATCTAGTAATTTATATACAGGTTGTCTACAAATGTATGACGGTATTTAGCTTCGCAAAAGAAGAGAGGAGGTCAGTTCACTTGCCTACAAAATAATTTATAATTTATTCTTCAGTGATCTACTTGTCATACTAAAGAAGGTCACATTGATCTACTTGTCATACTAAATAATTTTATATCTATTGAAGAATAAATTTTTCTTGTGGACAAGTGGACTGACCTCTTCTCTTCTTTTGCGCAGCAAGTTTCCACAGTTGAAAAAAGTGTTTTTATTTTTATTTTATTTTGGTATTTAGCTTGCTTATAACTCTGAATTTTAAGCTAGCAAAATACCGTTATGCATTTGTATATTTACTTGACAAAGGACTCTTGTGTCAGAGTATAGTGGTATATTTGGGCCCATAGCCACGCTCATGCTTCTCATAATGATTGGTTATGGAATTTAAATAACATTCTTTCAGAGGAATGTAAATAACATAGTAGATTACTTTGGCATACGTAAAGAGAAATTATAGACTTTATGTATTTTATAGTTCAAAATTCAGCTACATTCGCTTCTAAAGCCATCTCTTGGCAGTTTTTGAAGTTGGACGCATTATTTAGCAACGAATATTCGTAATTAAAGAATATCAGTGTTCTGAGTTTCTTAAGAAAACCTGAAAAACCGTATTTGTCTGTTTAATTCTCTTTATTAGCTATTTAGCAAGCTAAGTAAAATTCTGCGAAAATTATTTTTAGATTTAATTAAATAGTTCAACAACTTCTCGTTTGTCACGTTCGTTTTTGCGGGAAAATATTTCGTGGAAAATAATTATTATTACTTACATGTAATTTTATTCTTATAATTTTTAAGAAAAAAAAAAACCTATTACGATAGTGATTTTATAGTGTTTTAGTGGATTCTTCGAAACACCGCAACGCATCGTCTAAATATAATATAAATCTTTCACATGCAAACTTATTATTTAACAATCTTTTATTTATAAAAATTAAAAATATTAGGAATATTTCAAGATCCAATGTTTTTCGTTTGTTTTATTATTTGATGATTTACACACGCATTAGCTTAACTTCATGATAATTATTGAAAATAAAAAGAGGTCTAATTTTTCATCGTTGTTTCGGTGAAAACTTAAGATTAAGTAATATGATCACTTTAGTTTTTATTTTTCCTGAAAAGATTTTTAATGATAGCTTTTGCTGGCGGAATTAACCTTGTCTATGATATCCAAAATTTTTGCGATCTTTTATTTCAATAAATATATACATTAAAGTAAACAAGAACTCTCGTTTCTCTCTCGTTATTATTTTTCCCTCAGAGATTATTCAGAGAGGGAGAGAAGAGAATCAAATATTGACAAGCTTTGCAATCGATACCTTCAATTTTTCAGTTGTCGACCCCTTTTCAAGCGCGTGTATTTTGCATGGGGAACAATAAGTAAGCACGCGAAAGAAGGTGTCTTGAAAGAGCAAATATTCTCCCCGCGGATCACCATTCACGAAACCTGTGCCCGCCAAAGAATCCTGGGAATTCATCAGCAGCAAGGATGAGGTGTGATCCTCCTGAATGAAAACAAAACTGGTTTAGAGGGAAAAAGTTTTTAATAAAAGGATGAATCCATGAAGCTATTCTCGGAGGTGACAGGGTAGAGAACGAAGAATCGGTATTTGTTTTTACTTTCATATACAAATAGGTATTTTTTTCATTTTCTTATATTAAATTTGGTAAATATAGTTATTGTTTTGTCTTGTCAACGATATAGATTTTAACAATTGATTAAAAGAAGAGTAGCATTGTTTTCATACTATTCAGGGGTTAAATAGGATTTAAAATAACTCAGATCATTGGCTAATCCATTCTGAGCCTACATGTATTATCCTACAATAAAAATTGGCACCCAATCAGAAGTATTTTATCATCAGTTGTGCAAAGTTTAAGTAAAACAAATAAATGATTGGAACTTTAAAAATTTTGCTCAAGAAAAATAAATGATTGGAGATTCTATAGAACTGCATATTTAGAAGTACTTATTTTATTAATTCAGAATATGACTGAAAATAATTTAAAATGAATTTATTGCACCATCAAATTTCAAGATCCCTAAATCAGCACTTTTAAATAAAATATTAACGTTTATCAAAGGATATTTGCAACACTTTGTATTCAAAAGCCTATTTCAGAAAACTAGAGAATAAATGATTTAGAGTAATATTTACTAAGCAATTTTATTTCATGAACCATTTTGTTACTTTTATTTTTCTTAAGGGTTTATTGTGTTTCGGCTTTTCGATGTCTCTTTTCATTGGGCTTGCTGAGGAATGGGGCTAAAGACAAAGTATCTTGAAAGGTTAAGATAGATATATTGCAGAGAGAAGGAGAGAGAGAGAAGATGAGAATGAAAGAGAGAGAAGCAAACACTTAAAAACACACTCGTCGGAACGAATCTCGATCGAACAGAATGGGACCTTTGAACTGCTCTTCCTGTTAAAGCGAACGTCAGTTTCAATTGAAATCTAATCAAGTTTGAAACACGAAACAGAGTTGAAGAGTTCAAATTGCGGTTGAATTGAAATAAGGAGACCAGATGTCAAAGGAGGGAAACTTTAAGAATTTATATCCTCGGCCAGCTTCAAATATAAGGAAAAGAATTTCTTTTTACGTGTAATCTTATTTTCTTAAAATCCATTAGAAATCACATAAGTATTAATTATTATTACTATAATTATTCATTTCATAGGAAATTAATATTTACAGTTTTGCTGTAACTAAAATAGTTTTTGAAATTTCTAAATAACTGTTATTTGTTCAAGAATTTGTAAACGAAAAAAAAATTTTTGACTGCTTCTAGAAATTATGGAAGACGGCTTGCGATAATTCCATAATCGTCTCCTACGCACGAACCATTTGTTGTCATGTCTAGGGAAACTATGGGATTATGTAAAACATAGTCTTATTGGCAGTCTGCAGCGGAGTGATCATTCTTCGTCTGTTACATCTAGGAAAATCAGACTACCTATTTTAGTTTTCTCCTACGCTCTAATGAGATGCATCAAATTTTGTAATAGCTGTAGTCACATAGTTTGTGGTTTCGTTTTGACTCGCGTTAAGACATTCTGAATAATTTTTAAAGCATTTTAGCATTTCTGTATCCATCCATCCGTCTTTCTAAAAAAAGATATCTAGATAATACACAGTGTATTAAAAATGTCCAGGGACTGTTATTTTATAAAACATAGTAGTGGCGTCATCTCTAGGAAAACTATGGGATTATTTAGAACAAAGTCTTATTGGCAGCCTGCAATTGTTTTGTAGCGTTTCAATCAGTACACAGTTAGTACGACGTTCTGAAATTCTTGATTTTGTTTACGCAGTGAAAAATAACACAGTAGAACCTCGATTATCCGTCACCCGAATATCCGTCACTTGATGATTGGTAGAGGAGTTATTAATGCCTCCACCAAGAGCGCGGTAATAAATTTCTCTTTCACACAGGGACGTCGAAACAATGTTTTCGAAGTGCATTGTTTGGCTTGAAAATCAAGCAGAATCTGAAGCAATACAAATATTGTTGCATAATATACGCGATATTATGGATAATGTGTAATTCCTTTTCCAAAAGTAATGTATAATTCACTGAATGTATGATAAATTTTGCAATTTAAACTGTCAAAACATGTTCATATTCTATTGTCCGTCATTGTTCCGTTGTTACTCCGCCTCCCTAGCGTATAATCGAGGTTCTACTGTATCAAATTTTATTTTAAATGCGGTAAAACGGTTACAGAAACTTCCAAATGATGCGAACCGCGTATAGAAAAGTTGGGCGTGAGTCGCTGGAAGAGAATCCGACCGAGGGTATTGAAGTTACCTATGAAAACATTAAAGTTATACACTCGTTGCTAGCCAATGACCACCGAAGGGGTATCAGTATATTAGCCGAAGAGGTCGGCGTTAGTCTATGACATATTGTTCACCATATCATAATACAAGTGTGCACGAAGCCTCACAGATGATTTGTTAAATAGTCTTTATTATTATGGTTCAAACGGATATTTCTAAGGCCTACGATACGATATCCCGTCAACAACTTTACGAAAATCTCAAATTATACGACATTTCTGATGATTATCAAGCTCTTATAAATGAAAATTTAACAAATAGAATTAATGTTATTGACGGAGACCCCCCCCTGTATTGTACCCGTCCCATCGCGGGGTGATATAAGGATCAAGCATTGGCCCTTGGCCCCTTGTTATTTGCTGCTGCAACTTCAACGCTATATTACATTGATTTTAAGCTTCACGTTAGAAGCTTTGGTGATGATAATCTGTTATATAAGTCTTGAAGTCAAGAACAGGATGAAATAAATACCTCCGTGCAGCACGATGTTGCACTGATGGAAGATTGGTACCGTCAGAGAGGCATGAAATTCAACGCTGCCAAAACAAAAATTCTTATAATTTCATGTTAACCTTCTTAGGTTTCACATTCGACAATACTTTGTCATTTCATACTCATTGTGATATAATGATTTCTTGCCTCAAGAGAACGTTTTCTCACGAAAAAACTTCGTTCCTTTCTATCAAATTCCGAGATAACTCTAATTATACAAGCTAAAGTCTTTCCTTATCTCGAATATACTGCTATAACATGGGCAAGTGTTTCTAACCAGAGTTTTCAACGAGTAAAGGTCGCATACAACGATGTGTTAAGAGTAGCTTTCAGGGTAACTATATATGCCTCCGTGACGGCTCTATGCCATAAATTCAACTTGCCAACCATCGAAACTTTTAGAGCAATGTGTCTTCTTACCGAACTAACAGGTGCCCACGCAATAATCTCCACCCGCTCTCCTTTGTACAAGAGTGGTTATTGAAATCTGATAAATATCGTCCTACCAGAAGATATAAACTTGAGAAACCACATAAGACATCAAACTTTATTAGCAAACATTTTCCTTATAATGCTATAATGATTTGGAACACGATACCCCTGAACATTCGTAGTAAAGCCATTGATTGTCACCAACCTAAATGTTTGGTGACATGTGTTCACTTTAAAAGATTAATTAGAGAATATTATATGATCCACTAAAACGACTAGGGAATTTATTTCCTGCTATTTTATGTAATTTTTTAGATTTGATTCCCCCCCCCCCTTTATCCTGTTATTCCATTAGAATACTAGAATAATAATAATAATAATAATATCGTGCATGACATTATGCAGTGGCTATGCTGCATGATAATGCACAAGCACATTCATAAATTATTGTCCGTCAGTTTTTGGCGAAAAAAAACCGACAGTCATCGAACACCCTCCGTACATGCCTGACTTGGCTTCCGCAAACTTCATACTCTTCCCAGAGATGAATCCATGTTAAAAAGAGAGCGTTTTGAAGAAGTGGAATCGATCAAGAGAAATGTGACGGTCGTTCTGAAAGGGGCCTTTGAGAGCCTGTAAGAATGGAGAGAGAAGGAATATATGTAGAAAATTAATTCAATAAAATTCTTTTTTCTCGTATTTTCGAGTATTTTTTTATGTGTAGTCCTGGAACTTTTTTTGAATGCATTGTGTATTTCTCGAGTATTTTTATTGCGTTTAAATAATATTACAAAATAAAAAGGTTATTTTTAAAGTAGAATATTATCCGTGAGTTTGCTTATTTCAAAGGGGGACTTTGGGATAATTGCTTATATTTCTTTTGTTTGCGGAAAGCATCCTTACTCAATGAAAAAAACTTTAACAAATACTGGTATGAATTTAGTACTTTCTTTCATGCTCTGCGGAGTGACGAAATCTGTCTAATGCGTCGGAAGGTCCTCACCTCACATCATGCGAAGGTATTGGGTGATTGCAATGGTAAATTCTTTGTCTGTCTATCCCTTACTGTTAAAGTTGCTTTACAAGAACAATGAAACGATACTGCAGGGCTTCTCACGTACACGCGCCGGAATTCATTGCCGAAAGGCCCACTAGCACTATATATCTTGTGATAAATGATTCCTCGGTTTGAGGTGACCGATTCCCAGTTCGTCAATAGATGCTGTTTGCAGCGCCACATTTTTCCCTATCGGTTATTTTTTGTTCTAATTTCATTGCACTAGTCTCCAGCATACCATTCCAAGTTTGATGATGTTACGCACACTGGTTTCCTTTCTAGAATGCTTTGACTAAGGATACTTTATTTTGAATCAACCTGTTTAAATTTTTTGAGAAAAACTTTTTAGAAACTTTAGAAAAACTTTTTTTTTAGAAACTTTTTAGAAAGGTCCGTATCGTGCGGGAGAAACTTCACATAGTACAGCCTTCAACAAAGTAAAAGTAAACAGAAGAGAGCAGAGATATGATTCTAGAGTAAAATTTAAATGTAAACAGACTCGTATTATATTTAAAAAAGCTGTTATTTTTTTTTTATTTTTTTACAAAAGCTGTTATTATTGCTTTTTAGACTCTTTTCTTTCCATCTACCACTGTTTTACTCCCTGTGGGAACGCATTTGCTCGATATCTGAAAACAAGAGAAAAAAAATATAGCAATAATTCGATAGTTATGCAAAAAGTCTTGGTTTATGTTTATGTTGGTTATTGTTGATAATTTTGCAGAAATAATAGCATACAAACATAATTAAGTCATTAGTAAAGTTTTTAAATGGAAACACAATTTTTATTATGATGTTTTTCTGTAGAGCGATGAAGTGCCCAATGGAAACGCAATAAAGCTCGCTACACAATTTTATGGCCAGCTATACCGAATTTACCCTAATGACACCTGCTTACTAAATTTTTATGAAATTGTCGAATTGCAAATTGCTAATGGATTCATCCGAACTTGTATCTCACAGTTTCATATCAAACTGAAATATGTTAGCCATACAAAGGCTCCACTGAAACTATGTGCGCTCAAATTTTTTCGTTTTCGCAGTATATTTTGAATATGGCAATTTCTTATTTTGCAAGCATCAATAGTAGCTTTAGGTGAGTAAATATTTCAATTTGGTGTGAAACTGTGAGATAGAGGTTCGGATGGTTCCCTCGTGAGTGAAATCTAATCATCTATTTCCCTGGAGAACGGTCATTACCTTTTGTTTCCTGTAGAAAATGGAGCTCTCAGTCCTTCCTGCTGTCTACGGATAGAGAAAATATCTTGCATAACTTTATATACAACTACGTAGAAATGATTTTTCCTAGTATAAATCATTTGAAATTTTTAAGTACATTAAGGAATTCGTATGACAACGAGAATTAGTCATGAATAAAACATAAGAAAAATAATTTTCTTCCTAATATGCATGCAAATGGAATACGTCATCGATTATTAAAAATGAACTCTTCAAAATATTATTTAAATTTCGTGTTTGCACGAAATAGCAAACTGGTTATCTTGAATTTTCCGGAATATTATATATTGTAATTATACTGAAAAACTTATTTATTTGGGTGTCATAATTATGAAATATGTGCCTCCACATCGACAATAGCAACATATAACAGCAACTTAAAGAAGACACGTATTAAGAGCTAATTTTCCATATGGAATTAAGTCTTTCAATGGAGAGTTCTGTTTGGAAATGAGCTCTTCATATGTGGGAGTAATTAAAATTATGCATATACAATTTCTGCTATATATACAGGGTCTTTATAATTAAAGTTACATTTTGACATGGCAAAAAAAAAAAAACTACTGG
>JAHWFO010003124.1:2887588-2942647 GCA_023313115.1 Rhysida immarginata
TTAATCGTTACTAAAAATAATTTTAGTCATGTAACTAATTTTAGTAACGATTAAAGACTTGTTAACCTGTGTCTTCGTGTCTAATTTCGTATACGAATATTGCATAGAGCGACATTCCATGCTGGTGGTGACCTTTTGAACTAATTTTTTTTATGGTGGGTATGAACTTCCCATGCCCTCTTGTATAATATTACCAAGTATTATAGCTTTTGGTCCAGTAGTTTTTTTTTATGGCCATGTCAAAATGTAACTTTAATTATAAAGACCCTGTATATACTTCATTTTATTCATTCCTATTCTCGCACAAAACAAAAGCTCCCGCACTTTTCCGGCTTCCCTGTCCCAAATTTATCACCTATACGTGGCCAGCACGCTGCTCCTTATTCAGACATTCATTCGTTTAAGCCCAAACCATCGCAAAATTAGAGTCAGCAGATATTCATCTTACTGCAAATTTCTTACATTATCGCTCGGATCATAATCCATATTTACATAAAAATTTTGATACTTCTCAAATATTTCATCTCCATTGCATTCATACACTACCCCATCAAAAGTCATGGGACAACCCTGATTTGCATGAAAATGGGAGATTTCTTTGCAATTTCACTGTTGGCATTCTTCCCAGCACTACATAACAGAGTATGCTAGTATGAGATGATGCTTGCGTGAATGCTGTAAGAATGTCTCAAAGAAAAGAGCTTTCAGACTTCCAAAGAGGTACAATAGGAGGTATCACGATATGCGGCTTCCTTACAATGCTCAAGCTCTGGACATGCGCAATACAAATTTTTTCTCTTTCCTGTGGGCAGTGTCTCTCTTCATACTAAATAAAAATACAGTTTTCTTTTTTGTACGTTCAGAAGGTGGAGGGAATGGATGAAAGTTGACGTTTTATCCATGGATGTATGACTAAGTTTTTCTTTTTTCTTGTATCCGAACTATATCTATGAGTTACATACGATAATTAACCATATTTCAAATACAATAGCAGAACAGCATGTGCTACTCCTCCATTTTGAAATTCTGCTCACAATAACGTCATTAACTGCACATGGCGCATGCGCTGCGCATGAGCCCTATGCTCTGAGGAGTGGGTTAGACAGGGAAGCCGCATATCGCGATACCTCCTATTATTGTGTGCCATCTCGCAGGTAAAACTGTTAGAGAGACGTCAACCCTCCTAAACATCCCGAAATCGACCGTTCACAACGTCATCCGGACATGGAAAGAGAAAGGCACCGCAAGGACTGGAAGACCCAAGATCATATCGGGCAGAGACCAAAGGGCTCTTCGTAAAGTGGTCACTGCAAACCGTCACACGTCGCTTGATGGACTGACAAGAACGTTCATAGAGTCGGCGGGAACAACTGTGAGCACCCTGACTGTTCGCAGGGAACTGCATGCAATGGGTTTTTATGGCAGAGTGGCAGCCCACAAACCTCACATCAGCACCAGTAACGCAGCAAGGAGATTGCAATGGTGCAAAGAGCGACGGCATTGAATTCTGGATCAATGGCAAATGGTTGAATGGAGTGGTGATTCTCGCTACACCATCTGGCAATCGGATGGACGAGTTTGGGTATGGCGAACGTTATCTGCTAAGCTGTGTTGTGCCCACGGTGAAGTTCGGAGGAGGGTCGGTGATGGTGTGGGGGTGCTTTTCATGGTATGGGTTGGGTGTAATCGTTACTGTGGATGTACATCTAAACGCAGAGCGTTACCAAGACATTCTGGACAACGCAGCACTCCCATCTCTCTGGCAGCACTTTGGCAATGCCCTTTTCTGTTTCAGCACGATAACGCACCTTGCCATAAAGCAAGGACTGTAGGCACATGGTTTGATGAAAAGGGGGTTCGAGAACTTGACTGGCCTGCACAGAGTCCCGATCTGAACCCCATCGAACATCTGTGGAACGTGTTGGAACGTCGATTGCGCGCATGTGCGGAACGCCCGAAATTTCGTGACCGAACTGTCTAAGACACTTATGGCAGAATGGCTAAAATAAACTGTCGAAACGTATCAAAAACTTGTGGACAGTATGCCTCAGAGAGTAGAAGCTGTGATAGCAGCAAAAGATGGACCAACATGATGCTAAAATATGTATATTTTTCAGTTTTTCTATTAAAGTAATGTTGTCCCATGAATTTTGATAGGGTAGTGTATCCTTTTTTATGATTATCTTGCCGTACAGAAGATTCAACCACAGATTAAAAAATACAACTTAAAATCAACCCCTACATCAACGGTGTCAACAATGTTTTTTTTTAAATTTCCCAAATTGATAAATTTCTACCCCTTACTAAGCTTTCCTAGATTTCTTATAACTTCCAATCCTGCTCGCGCTCTTCATCCTGCCATCAATGCCATTTTTACAAATCTGTTTCCTAAACACTCTTTACTTGTTCCAATATCAGTCTTGCCTTCGGTCTTAACCACCACCGATTCTCAGATTTCACCATAAATTATATTGATTTTTCTAATTAATGTTCAAATTACCTCTACCTTCTTGTCATTTATATTCAAAATTTTAAATCTAAAATTAAAATTTATATTTCCTGTTTCTATATCTACATAAAAGCTTTAAGAAGACTAATATCAATTAAAGCAGAGCTTAGAGGACCAGATGATTTAATTATAAGAATTTTGTGCTAAGTGGATATATTTCAGCTCATGCAGGAGAACGATTTTGAATGATTGACTTTTGGCAGCTACAGAGACCTTGTATACATGATGCATATATATGATGCATTTCGCATACAAGTGGTTATAACTTATCTCTAATAAAAAGTTTTCTGGATATTGCGTTATCAATTTCACGAAAGCTCTTCATCGATATTGACGGTGATATCCCATCAACAGAAATCCCAACCAGAGAGTGCGTTTATCCCCTTCCGCCGGGATGAAGCTGAGCAGTTCTATCCTGACTACAAATCGCATCAGGTTAACGGTCAAATCCACTAACAGATTCGGCTTGACAAGATGTTCAAGATAAATATCGATCGCATTTCAGGTAGATTGCCACTCATCTTCCCCGATCCATTCAAGCTTAAATTATTTACATGAAGATTATAAACTTTGCCCTCTCTCCGTTTCCATTTCTGATTCATCTTATTTTTGTTAACATTCAAGCCAGGTGTGATTTTATCATTTTTTGTTACGGAAGTATAAATCACTGCGCGATTTGCATTCCTATTTGCTAGTTTGCAATCCTTCAAGCGAGATTTCATAAGCGGCATGCCATTGTTTTCTTAAGGCAATAGGGGAAAATATCTTCGCATTGAATGATGGGTACAGCTGCCATTTTTTGAGGGCAAGAGGAAGGCAATCCTATACTGCTACTCATCGAAGTGCGCCGTTTTTGCCCGACTTGTTATTGTATAACGATGGTAACGAGTTGTTGCGTGTTTGGATGTATTGTATAACAATGGGATAAGTTCAGAGCCATGGCAGCCATGGGTCTCGATGCCCTCAAAAGATGGCGGATATTCAATGTTTATGTTTTGATATTTCTCCCTACAGAGAGCTGATCATCCTTTGAGGCACTTATGTGTGCGCTTCTTAGCTTCATCCAGCTGCCCAATTCCAGTAATGGGGAAAGCATGCGCATTAATGGATTGTTGGAAAAGAACTTTCCAGAATTGAAGAGAAAACGTGCGCAGTTGGTTAAAACATTTATAAGCATGTGTATTTCATTTTCAACTTGTTCTTCTAATATATTAATTAAAAAATAAATAAAACTCCATTTAATTAAAAGAAAATAAATAATAGAAACAATGAAAAAAAGTCACCCAATGGATAAATGCAAAGGTTGAAGGACGAATCACAATTGAAACAAAGGTCTTGTGGAGCTTATGTAGATGAAATACAGATGAAACACAGAAGAAACGAAGATCTTGTGGAGAATTGTTACACGAACACAGGGAGGCACACTGTTACAGGTGAAGAAGGTCTATGATGAAAGTTGGATGATCCGTAGACACATAGATGACAAACTTGAAATGTATTATATTTGTTCTTCTGATTGTTGGGCAAATTTGCTTTACGTGATACGCAATTGTGAAAAGGGAAGATTTCTTCCATTTGTTTGAACTGAAAATTTCATTTGTTAAACTAAAATTACTTTAGTTTTTAACTCTCTTATGCACGAAGCACTAGAGTTTCAATAATAAAAAAAAGACCACAAACAAACAGGGACAACGCAAGAATGTTCGCCTGCGATTTTTTTTGAGATAAAGTCTGCGAAATCCTATTTCCCTCTTTTTTTCTCTCTCTCTCTTCCCTCTCAGTCTTTGCTCTTAAATGTTATCTTCTTTGTCAAGTTTCAAGCATATTTTAGGAAATTATTTATAAATATAAATAAATCAAAATATTAAAACAATTTTTTTCATTTAACTATCAAATTTCATTTATACAAAGTTTTAATTTCATTTTTTAAGAGCTTTTCACTTTCAGTGTCATTGCTTATTATTTAATGATTTTCAATAATTTATATATTTTCTTTAATGTGTCAAAGATACATTTGATTGATTATTGATAATAAGATTTCTGTGCTTTCTAATAAAAACTTAAAAATCATCCGTCGCTATACATGTATATCGAAATCTTGATTCTTTTATCCATCAACAATTTAGTCATTTTAAGAGAACATTCGAGCGATGTTGATGGTTTGATTTTATGTCTGATCAAAAAAATAAAATATCTGACGTCTGTCTTTATATTATTTTATAAAACTTGATTTGTAATATTTTTTTGTTTGCTTAGTAAAGTGAAACGACTAGATTGTGAAGTTCTAGCAATTTCCAGCAGATGGCACCTTATTTCGGGTTAAACTTGAAAAATCCGGCCGGAAGGAATGCTCACTTCTTCATTAATATTCGCTAGAATTATTTTCTAAGATATTTAGCGGTGTAACATTACAAAATTCACAAATTTAGAAAAAAAATTTCAGATATTAAAGTCATAATTTTATATATTCCATTTTCATAATTAAGATAATTTTTTATTATTTTTATGTTTTACGTATTGAATTTTGAGAATTTTTTTTTTTTCAGTCAACAAGCATTCAAAAAGTAAAACATTAAAAGAAAGAAAGTGGAACCGAATACTTTTAGAAATTATCGAAATAGAAATAGAAAAATTTTTAAATGCAAAATTTGGACAACCTGCTTATTTTTTTTCATTAGATTGAAAATAGGAAAAATATAATTTTACAGCCTGAAATCGAACCAGAGGCCTACTGATCAATTCGCTACTGATTATTATTCTCTTGTTAAACACTTTTTTTCTTATTTCAGATCTAAATCATATGCAGAAGGCTGGCATTTAAATGGCCCTGAAAGAATCCTCATTTATTTTCTTTATTCGGTTTATTTCAAATATAATTTATGAATAAGCCTTTTATTACTTTTCAAAAATTCCAAAAACAAATTTTTAAGTACTATTCTTGTATAGAATACTATGACATCCGTATTACAAGAATATAAAATACAAAAACTTATTAATTGAAAACTGCTGTATTGAATTGTACAGTATATCATTTATTCGTTGATACGTGCTATGGAAATACATGATTTGATCTGCTCATCGCTTAATCTCACCTGTACATTGATGTAATTGAAAGCAAGTGTAAATTTACTCAATCCCGCGAAAAATTGTTATTCTCTTTGGGAGATTCTCATATTTTCGTAAAAAAAAAGGAAATGATTTATTTTATTTTAAATTTGATATTGAATGGAGCGGAAAAGCGTACTTCATTTCTACGATTACGGGTTCAGTGGTCGCAAAGAACTATCAAGATTTCATATGGGATTAATCTTAAGATGTTCCCGAAAGAAATTTGATAGGTGTTTTATTCAGCGAATTGCATTTCCTCCTGCAAAAATAAATCCCTCTCTCTTTTTCTTTAAGCGAATCCGTAGAATTTAAATTCTAGATAGCGCCCTTCATCAAGCATTTTTTCTTTGAAATGCCAATTCATCGAACCGTAACTCAGTTCAAATGATTCGTTCACTAGAAATTTCAAATTCAGGGGAGCATAAGACAAAATTTTAAAAGATAAATTTTTTCATTTATAGTCTTTTTTTTTTTTAAATATAACTCTGTCTTTGCAGTTATTTGTCACTTTTTACTTTTAGTATTTTCAATAACCCAAGCTTTAGATCTCTGACTGTGAGAACAGACTTGGATGAGTTCTGGATTATTGCGTTTAAATTTTGAGTTAAATAACAAAACGCTTTTAGTATAGCAGAGAATTATGCCATAAAATGGCTGACTAAAAACTTTACATGATAAATGATGCCTGGCATTTAACTTTTCCTTGTTTTCCTTTCTGATGCAGACAGTATTATAAAATGCGCATTATAAGTTTAAAGTAATCATTAACGAATTCTTAAAGCTTAAAAAGTTGGGAAAACAAAGAACTTATAATTTATTATCAATGGAGTAAAGCTCTAAAATTGTATCCTTTCAAACGATTGTCGTTCTTTTTTTTTATTTTAACTCCCCTTCTTTTTCATAATAATTTCATTCAGCGTGGAGGCGGAACAAATAAAAACGAAGTGACTAAAAGGACGGGAAATAAAAATTAAAACAACAAAAACGAGAGCGTCGTGCAGTCTCCTGATTGAACTCAAAATTTCGTAGGTTCGTTTTAATAGACTTCGTGGAATTCAGCAGAGGGCGTGTAAACGCCCCCTCCAACCGACTATAGAAAAAGGGAGTCCATAGTGAGCAGACACACAAAACTCCACACGGGAGGAACCGCCTCAACCTAAAGCAGCAGTATTCTATTAATTGTCAAGAAAATAGAAGCAACCCCAAATATCCTTTTTTTTATTTACTTCTTTAGTTTCATTTATAATTTTAATTTCAGGGGAGGGAAGAGAAATGGATGTCGAGAATTCTTGACTAAAAGGACGAAGACTGAACGTTTAATTATTGTTGTCGCCGTGCGAGTCGCCTGTGTTTCTCTGAATGGCCAAAGGGGGTGGCTCCCATCGTCCGACTTAATGTCGCCTTCTGTCACAACAACCTGTTCCCCTCCGCCCTCTCCCTTTTACCTAGTTCTGACGTCACCTTCAAACTACAAACAATTTTCAAATTATTTGCATTCACTTTGTAAGTAAATTCAGTCGAATAAATAAGGAAAGAAATCATTTCAGTTCCATCGGTTTATTTAGTCACTTTTAATATCATGTTTAACACTTTTCCCGAAAAGGCATCCGTATTGTTAATTCCTAAATGAACATGATTAACATATTTTTTTAGAAACGTCAATAACCTGATGTTGCCTAGGTGAAGTAAAGTTGCCTTAAATGATATTAAAAAAAGGCAGTGTAGACTAAAATTCTATATTCTAGTATTCTATAAGATTCTCAAGCAAAATGAAATGAAAGTAATGAATATAAATTAACCCTTTAATATGAAAGGTTTAATTAAAATTATCAAAATTACCGTATTAAAACTTAATAATCGAGCACAGTAATTTTTCATGGTTGATGATAGCAATTTGTCACTACTGGCAAGAATTTTTATTTATACATACAGACATACATACACATGAAGCATAGCGTAGTTCAGTGCAAAGAACGGTAGAAATGGATGTCGAGCTTTTACATTGGTTGTACAGGGTGTTGCAGATACATACAGGGCAGTATAACGGTAAGCCTACCCGCTCGATTGTCGGGGCCGGCTCGACATCAAATGATAATTGGGTAATTTTATCAAAAACATTATAGCTTGGACGTTCACCTCCCCTCCCCTACTATGGAAACTGCTGGCTGCTGCAGGCCACCTTCATCTCCCTCCATTCTGCCAATTGACCGAGCCGGCCCCTGCAATCGAGCGGGTAGGCTTCCCGTTATACTGCCTTGTAGTTATCTGCAACGCCCTATACAATATAGTGCAAAATCTTTCACCTAAAATTGGCTATTTTGTTTAAATTGAGACGACTTTACAATAGTCGTTAAAATATCAGTATGCTATCGATCTGTGTGCCACCTGCGCAATTTTATCTGAGCAGTCCGGTTTTTCAAATGATGGTCCGGGGTAATTGCTCAACCTCAATTGAGTTTTCGTGAAAATTCAGAATTTTAAAATAAAACGTATTTTATGAAAAATTTGCATTACTTTTTAAAGCGTTGTTTCACGGCCATACACAAAGCGCAACAGGGAAAGTTTCACTCCGTAAATGCGTTCTAACCTAAAATTACTTTGACGTGACAACATACATCTTCTGGTGGGACTTTATTTTCATTAAAAATGTATGGAAAATTATTTGTTTCTCGCGCATCCAAGTTTCGTTATCAGCTCTCACTGGTCGACATCCTTTTAAAGTGAGAGCTTTCTTTTAGTTTTCGGTTGAAAATGTTGAAATTCTCTATTTCTGGTTTGGTTCAATTGAAGTTTTCGCCTTGAACGTTGCTTTGAAATCTAAACCCATTCTGAAGTTGTTGCCTAAGTTCTATGTTCGCATTCCATATTATTTCTTTGTCAATTACATTTTCAATGTAACCAATTCCTTAACTGGAAATTAACTTATCTTAAACTTTCTTGCAAATGGATTTGTAAGAAAGGTTTCTGTATTAATGTTGTTGCACGAAGCAACGTTTCAAATCGTCTGGCTCTAATTTTATTGAAGCGCGTAAATGTAATTTTGCCGATGTGTTATTAATTGTGTCTGAATAAGAAAGACTGCTTTGCAAGCGACGAATATCCGTTCGATTATAAGATTTATTAAAATTGTTGATTGGTCTTAAAACAACGTGAATTTTCTGCACTTAAATATACTAAATATTTCTTAATTGATTTTAAAGTTTTAAAAGTTGTTATGAAATTTAAATGTCATTAATAACATGTTTACAGTTTTGAATTAAATTGCCGACGCCATTCTGCCTGGTTACCAAGGCAAGAGAATTAAATTAAACCATCGGCTTTCCAGCTTTTATTTTGTGGACAACATCGAACATGAAAATCTGTTCAACTGCAGTAATGTTTTAAATAGATTAGAGCTGTTATATTGATTCAAAGCAACCTTCCTATAGATTCATTTCTATGGAGAAAAGATGATGAAGCCAAACGTTTTTTGGACGAACAACAAGATTCCGTCCAAGATATTTCAAACTTAATTCGTTATTAGAAAACAAAACACCGGCTTTCTTCTCATCGACGTCGTTACATTGTAATTTCGAAATTAGTTCTTGAGTATAATTTCGGTGACCCTCCTCCAGTTCAACCCGATAGTTAAAGATAGGAATTGTTTACGAGCGATGCGATGAACCTGTTGATGTAGCGCCAGATTATGGGCAGTAGGTGGCTACAGTTTTTTAAGATACCCATGAAAATGGTGGGCAATCTGAAGTTGGTGTTTGAAGATATTTTGTATTAAACGATAAGAGATGATGAATAGGTGGGCTTGTAATTGTGCGCGTGCACAACCACGTTAGGGTTGGTTGCGTGGGCGGAGACCCTGGAACTCGGTTGACGTTGGGGTGCGGAAGTGGAGCGACGAACGTGGGGTAGAAAAACGAACTCGTCACGCACTCCATCCACCCACCCACCTCGATTCCCTCTCGCTTCAATTAAAACTCGGGAGAAAATTGTAGGGCGGCTTCCGTGTCTGCGTCGGCCGCCGATGGCCGTCCAGCCCCGCCGTCGTCACGACCGCCTTTCCCGCCCAGCTGACCGCCTTTCCTTCTCTTCTTGCTCAGGCAACTGATGGGAAGAAAGGAAAAGGGTGGGAAAACCGCAAAACAAAACCCAATTAACTTCTAGTTTAGAAACAACTTCTTAATATACCGTTTCTTCAGGCACAATGAACGTTAAAAACAAAAGAAGTACAAAAACAAAATAGTGAAACAAAACATGGCTTTTTCATCGTTTTTCTCGCCCGCCCCCTTAGAATTTGCTTTTGTGAGAAGAAACGATGCAATCATCATTCTAAAAGAGAAGGAGTTAATTTATTTGATTAGAGCGCGAACTCATTAATCATAGAAATGGATGGAGCCAGAAATTGGGCTTGGGCTTGTTTTGGTAGAAAAACAAAATAATCGGTTCGCATCCTCATCACATTATACCTCTTTGCTTAAGATTACGAGGGAAGGATTGAATTTGGAAGAAGAATTTTCCATTTAACTTAATCGAGTTGCGTAATCAAAACAACGAGTTTTCCTCTAAATGGATTCGTTTTCTTCTTTATTCTCTTTTAGAATTAACCGCTTGGCTCCTCAAACAAAAGAACCAGTCAACGTAGTTCTTACAAAATTCACTAAATAAATTGGTTTTTAAAGTAAAGAGGCCATAGTTTTTTTTTTACTATATTAGTTTTTTCTAAATGTAAATTAAGAGCTCTTAAAAGAATTATTAATGAACTTGAGCGATCTTTTTTTTTTAAAAAATGATAACAATGAAAATCAGTGGAGTGAAAATCTTTTCTTTAAGATAAAATCGAGCAATTTCCCCATAATTTATTCATTCCTCTTGTTTCTATTTCGGGTAGAGCTGTTTCAGTTAGTCTTCAACATCTCGAAAAGAATAGCCTTCTGAGATGTAACTTCTATCATCTTTCAAAAGCAGCTATTCTCTGAAACAGCGAATAGGATATACCAAAGACAAAATACTGATTATGGATAACTTCGGCGTATATAGACTATCTAAAGTACAGTACTGTAATCCGCACAACGGTCTCAATACCGCGACGACGACAACTACAACCGTTCACGCAGTTAACGGACTTTGAACGAGGTCGGATTATTGCCCTCTCCGAGGCTGGATGGTCAACCAGACGGATTGCTGCCCATGTGCCGCGGGATGCACGGACGGTAGGCCGATGTTAGAGGCAATGGCGAGAGGAAGGCACACCTGCCAGAAGACCAGACTCTGGGGCCCGGGGAAGCACGTCAGCTCGTACCGATAGGCGGATACTGCGAACAGCACTAGCGGACAGAACCATCACCCCGTGGCAACTGCGCGACAACATCACTAATCCCAGTACTGCTCCAGTGTCAATAGCGACAATAGCACGCCGGTTACACGTCACGACAATGCCTGCCAGGCGTCCATTGTTCTGTCTTCCTTTGACACCTGAGCACTGCGCGAAACGACTGCAATGGTGTCGTGAACGATTGGGCTGGCGAATGGAATAGCGCCCGGTGGTCTTCAGCGACGAATCCCGCTTTTGTTTGGACACCGACGGCAGACGCGGACGGGTGTGGCACACACCATTGGAACGTGCCAATGAACAATGCATTCGGTATCGCCATCGTGGATCAACATACGGGATCATGGTCTGGAATGCCATCGGCTACGATGCCAGAACGCCTTTAGTCACCATCCAAGGCACCCTGACAGCAGCACGGTACGTCACAGAGATTCTGCAGTCCGTAGTACTGCCCTTTCTGCACACCATACCCGGCGCAGTCTTTCAGCAGGATAATGCCAGACCGCACATGGCAAACATGAGCACGGCATGTCTGCATGATGTCACCTGCTTGCCATGGCCCGCGAGGTCCCCAGAGAGATCTACCGCCAATTGAGCACGTGTGGGACATGATGGGACGTCGTTTACGATCACCCCGCAATCTCCATGAACTGACACAGCAGGTTCACCAGGCCTGGGCAGACGTACCCCAAGATGACATTCGCCACCTGTATGATCACCTGCACCTGCGGCTGGAACAATGCATCGCCGCTAGAGGTGGTGCCACAACCAACTGATGCCGCTTTCCGTTGGGACACCCTGTACAAACGAGTGCACGTCTTGGCTCCATAACGTAATAAAGGTGTGTTCAGATGTATCTCTTACTGCATACCTACTTTTGGCTCATTCGGATAATTCCTTGTGGGTGAGGCAATTTCATTGCAACGCAGCGTATATTTCTGATTTTAATCATGACTATGACCGGATATAAATTTAAGTCCTGCATATCACTAAAAAACCGACTTTGTTAAATTTTTTGGATTCCTTAGAGATTTTCCAGCGAATCGCCCAATCAACTACTTAATAATGACATGGTTCTTTGAGAGTGACATATTGGACGAATATTATCAAATTCATCCAGTAGCTAATGGCAAATCCTTTTGTGACATCCGATTAGTTTCCTATCTTAATCTGTAATTTTATTGGTCACACTTTTTTTTATAAATGAGCTTATTCTAGTTTATTCTTGTATTTGTTGAGGAAGTCAACTTGGAAGACGAAGTGCGCATACTTGGTTTATTAAAATGTTAATGTGCAATTAGTGGTTTTCTTTCTTTCAACATTCGTCTATCTCTTATTATCATTGCCATAAAATCCTTCTTATGTCATAAATTTAGAAAATGTGTCCGAGTGGCTGAAAAGCGCGACAGCCTATACAATAAAACGGGAACACGAATTTAAAAGCCTTTCACAACTGTAAATGTAGCAACAATGGAGCCTCCTTTTTCCAACCGTGTATCTGAACGATTTAAATTCAGTTTTTAAAGCGACGTCTAAACGTTTTTCATATATTCTAGAACTATTAGCCTGGTCGTCTATGGTGAACTGCTTGATACTCTTATCGAGACTACAAAGCTATTTAAAATAAATTTTCCTTATTCAGAGCATTCTATTTAGACGTAAGAACTACCAACGTGGCTGGTATGCGTTTCAGTCCACGACGAAACTTGCTTACTACTGAATTACTTTTCAAACCCGCTTATCCGTTAGGTCGCCGACCTCTTGGCCTCTTACCAGCACTTAGTGGTAGCTTAAAGATTTCTTTATTGTGCTGCTATGGATTATGTCTAGTAGGGTAACACCTGCCAAACCTCTCAGCACTCTTTCGTCATTACTCATGATTATAGGTCAAAATGGGGACAGAGATAGATTTGTCAAAAAGACAAAGCTTGGTTTTATTTCCTAGCTCACTTTTAATTACCACGAATCGCCACAGTTTACTTCTGACACGGCTTGGTACGCCGATCCGACCATGCGTTACTGTTAAAGTTGTTTACAAGGAAGATGAAGACGCTGAAACCATGTCCCGAGTGGATCATCGGTTCGAAGAGACGGGAAGCTTTACGGTTTGCATTATCACATACTCTCTTATTGCTCATTTCTTTTTACCTAATTTTTCATTATATCGATAGTTTCCTTGTAGTGTCTGACGCAATTTTCTGCACCAATTCGAGCATTTAAATCTCTGTCCTGCCGCCCGCTCATCACTCGTAAATGCAGTTCTGAAATACTTGAACTTCTCCATCTCTATTAATGGAGTTTCCTTATCATGGAGAGCGCACTGAGAAGGCTGTCTTGAAAAGACCAGAACCTCAGTCTTAGCCACGCTGATTTTCATCCCAGCCTCTTCACACTTCCCAGCCTCAGTTCAAGAAGCCCCAAGGATGACAAGATCCTCAGCAAAGACCAACCGTCTACCAAGCAGTCACCCAGACTAACAAAGTTCATCGCCTTGGCTGCCCCATTATCCATTGCATGAAGATAATGAACAAGAGGGGCGACAGTACACACCCTTGGCGGTGTCCAACCCCTCAAGACCGCTCGACGTGGGTTGGACTCCGCCAAGGGTGCGTAATGCCCCCTCCTCCCGCTTTTGTTCGTTATCTTTATGGAATGGATAGACAGGGACAGCCGAAGCGATGACAGTGTTTGTGTGGGCGACTGCTTGATGGAGAGGTTGCTTTTTGCTGATGATCTTGCATTGACCCTTGGAACTTCTTGCATTGACCTTCAACATGCCTTAGGTTGTTTTGTAGCTATTTATGAAGTGGACGGGATGAAACTCAGTGTGCATAAGAAAGATGTTCTGGTCATTTTTAGACAGCCTTCTCAGTGCGCTCTTCATAATAGGGGAACTTCATTAAGAAAAGTGGAGAAGTTCAAGTATCTCGGAACTACATTTACGAGTGATGGGTGGTAGAACAGAGAATTGGATGTTCGAATCGGTGCAGCAAGCAGTGTCAAACACCACGAGGAAAAGATTGGTTTAATGAAAAATTAGGCCAAAAACGACCAATAAAGGAGGATGCAGTGATGCGAAATGTGAAGCTTCCCGTCTCCTGCTACTGATGAACAATTTAACACATGGTATCAGTGGGCTTTACCGCAATACTTTTCTGTACGCTAAACCCTGCTTTAGCGACTTCATCTTTCTTGCGAACAACTTGAATAGTAACGCACGTTTAGGCAATTTTTTGCGAGCGTCAATACCCAACCACCATCACACGTCTTTTTACCATGATACGAGGAATTTTCGAAACAGTATGCAAATTTTGTCACTTGGTGCTATTAGCTTTCGCTTATCGATCATCTTTTTCGACCTGATTTTTTATTGAATCATTCGTTTCCCCACAGTCTAAGTCATACCAGACAAAATTTGGCGTTGTTTCAACCCACAGGTTTCCCCATCACAGTGCTGTGAATAGGAATCTTTATTATGAATCGCCCTGTAATTTAAGTCTCTTCAATGAAAACGGAACGCTAAAATCGTAGATGGTTACGCATTATAGAAATTCTAAGGAAATAATCTCATTCTATTTTTTAATGGTATCAGTCATCATTAATTGCACAAGTTCAAAAAGTAATTTTGGTAGAATTATCACTATAGGCATGTGCACTACCTTCTTATTGCTATGCTCAATTAAATTAGATTGTGGGAACCTAGGAAGTATAATAACTTATAAAAGCATGAATTTTGAATTAAAATTAATTTCAGCTCATTTTTAATGATACTAGGAAAACTCTCATTGTGAGTAGAAATAGCATAAAGGCAAAAGTAAAAATGGCAGGCCAGAAGATGCTGCTATTTCTATATCGGAAACTAAAACAACTAACTCGAGTAAAACTGGAAATCCTCTATGCAGTTTTTCACGCTTTTTATCTAATCTATATTGATTATTTAGTACGTAAAGTCCACCACCACGTTATTTCTAACTTAAAGTACAGTCTAAATGAAGCGAACATGTGCTAATATTTATATTTTTGTGTTCATCTCTAGTACGTTTTTAATCAAAAAGCTAATTCTAGTTTTGTAACGCCCACATTAGAAGCAGCGAAATGACTGCCTCTAGTCACGTAGCCTTGGCAAAACATTAGAATCTCTGAAATTTGACGATGGAAACTGCACATGTTTCATTAATGTTGCAAGATCTCGAATGCTTTCTTCCGTCTAAGAATGTAATAACAAATGGAGCTGCTGTCAACCGGAACAGACATTTCCTACTGTTTCGGCGTCTTTCGCAATATATGAAAAGATAATTACTTTCTTGATTCTTCAGCGCACTTACCTACTATTGTAATTTAACATTATGCTAATTTCGGCGGTCCAGGACTAGGCAGACAGTGGCCTCTACAAGGATTAGTTATTGCAGAAAGAAGTTAAATTTCTGTCATTAGTCTCATAAAGAGCGGTTTTAGATTAAGATTTATTCCCAACCTAAAACATTCATATAACATTTTACGAAATTAAAATGTTCTGTTAAATATTGGTGCGAACAATGTTGATTCTCTTCTACGCTTTAGGAATTTTTCAGATTGTTAAATATTTTTGTCGACTGGTTTAGCTTTATAAATGAAATTTTTATTTTCATTGCTATGTGAAATAAAGAGACTTATATAATTAAAAAATATTTTCTTGGAAGATTTACGCAAAGAAGAAAAACAAAATGTGAAAAAGATGGTGGACATGTTTAATTAATGGAATATTTAAAAATTATAGTTTTTCATTTTAGATACACAATTTATCTTAGCATTTTTTTTTTGCATTTTAATATATTTCAATCTAATATACCCTATTTCACTTTCAAGTAATTCTTCAACAGTGTTCTCATTAATTTTAGTACGCTCTTCATTTCAGCACAATTGTACGCATACAGATTTGCTAATTTTATTATTAATTACCTCTCTTATCATGCAATAATGTTTCTTGATTATTAAAGAATTCAGGACACTGAAAGATTCCCTATTATTTAAAACCGGTAGTACAAAAGTTAAGTCTAAAGTAGTTGCCGATCACCGCGCAAACTTTTAAATGGGCACCAGACAGGAACCACTCATTGCTAATCTTCAAAGTAGAGTCCATCATGCTCGATGGTCTTCATCCAACGATCAGCCAGTTGGCGGATGCCCTCGCGAAACCACTCCTTTGGTTTCTGGGCGAAAAAGTCACGCACGGCATCTTCTACCTCACTGACATTGGCGAACCGCTGTCCACGCAGGCAGGAAGTGCGCCATGGACCGGAAGAGATGGTAGTCGGAAGGTGCCAGGTCGGGGCTGTAAGCTGGATGTAGCAGAACCTCGATTTTTTCCAGCAGTTGACGACACACCATCACCCGTTGTTGTGCTTGCGCTTGTTGGCTTCCACTTGTTGCCGTTGGGCTGCGTCATCCACTTCTTTGGGTCTTCCGCTCCTTGGCGCATCTTCCAGGCCCATGCCTCCAGACGAAAAGCGGGAGAATCACCGTCGTGCTGTCACACCCTGACCTTCCACCCTGCAAATTTCGACGGCTGCTACTCATGCACTGGTCCCCTTTTTCCAATAGTGACGAAGGAGCCCGCGTATCACCAATTTTTCTGCCATATTTTTACACTGGCTGACGCAGGTGGCACAATGTCTATGGCATTCAAATTCGTACTGATGTTTCTTCCCACTCTTTTCTCTTAATAAACTACGATATACCCTTGTGGTAAATGGTCTTCGCTCAGAATTCATCAAACTCTACCCCCCCCCCCCCCCACCCCGAGTCATCCTCTATATTTTCATTTTTTTTATGTTTTCTGTTATTACGTTTTTACTGGTTCATTGCAAATAAAAATCTTAAAACAATCTATGGACAAATAGAGACTGCATTATAATAAAAGAAAAATAAAAAGAAAAAATAGCAGTGCTATCTGTGTCCTGGTAACACAGTACAAAATATTTACAAAAATTAAAATTCATCATTCATTGTTTTCTTTCTTTATCCAAATAAATTGCACATCATCCTCATTTTAACAATAGAGATTGATTTGATTTTTTTATACAGTATTCCATATTTGAATGTGTAATCAAATTGTTAACCACCGTCATCTCTAGCAATGGACATGATAATAGTATATCCTTATTTGATATTTGAATTTTTTCAAATTTCAAAGTTCTTCATCGTTAAAACTTTCAAAATTTCTTAAATTTTTTGTATATTATATCCGGGATCGATCTGAGGATGCCAGTATTCGAATTTTTAGTTATTTTCGACACTGATAATAGATTGTACTAGCAGAGGACCCGGCGTTGCCCGGAATAATTACGCTTGTAGGTAAACAGAACAACCTCAAAAAGCTAAATTAATCCTCCAAATTGGTTAAATAATAACTCAATCACTACAATATAGAGCGAAGAAACTATCCATTCTAAGAAAAATCCGAAAGACAGGAATTTACCTCTTCACTGAAAAAATCCATCTAGGTGATATACCGGGACTTGATTTACCGAAAAAATTTTTTTTAAAGGCTCACAATGGATGGACCTCTCCAAGGATGCCTTCTAGTCTAAATAATTTTTTACTCACGTAATCTTACTTTAGATATACACTTGATGTTGTTGCAATTTCCTTTCTTCTTTCGATGTCTTGAAGCAAAAATTGGCCATTCATCACTGTGTAGTCTAGCGGTCGCCGATTCTTCTATTTACTTGCTTACCATTTGCTCAATACAGCACGGAGCTAAAGGAGTGCTTCCTCTATCGTCTTTCACTCTTTCTCAATAGTCTGCTAACCCGTTATCTCCAGTTACTGATCATTTTTAAAGATTTTCAAGAAATTGTTAAGTAATTCTCTTTTCTAAGAAAAGCCTAAATAACAGGAATTCTATGCATTGAATTCTATATTGCACAAACTTTGCCTTGCATTGTTGATCCTTGCATATTGTTGGTGCATTGCGTGTTGACACCACTTTTTAATACCTATTGTTGCACAAACTTTTATTTGCATTGTTGGTCATGATATATATATTGTTGGTCCGAGCAGAGTGTTTGTGAATTGCGTGTTGATACCATTGTTGATACTTATTGTTGGCCATGAGATATTTCTCATTAATATGCCCTGCCATAACCATGAATATCGATTTTTTATCAATAATTATTATTTTCCTGAAATCTCAGGTAGACAGTGACCTTCCTCATGCTTTGAAGGTCAAGTACGCAAAATTTCATCAAGATCGGAATAAAACTATAGATTTGCATAAGAAACAAACAAACCCAAAAACAAACAAACAAACAGACCCACAAACATCCTTCTTTATATATATAGAAAGAAAAGATGATATATTTTTCTGTTTGAGTGGATCTTCACGTTTTTCCGACAATTATTTTAAGCAAGTTTTAGTTTTCCGCCACTTTGAATTAATTTTAGTAATGACTGCCTTGTTTAGTAATATTTCAATAAAAGATAAATATAAATATTGAATTTTTGTGAGATTCTTATTAGTTTTCTTTTAAAAAATATCCACTTATTTTGAAGACCAGGAAAAAATGATTCTTCTATTTTCAAAACTTCTATTATCGGAATACAGATCATTAAAGTCTACATATCACAGAGCCATACACTTTAAAGTGATGATTAAGTAATTTCAGTTCCACGTGGTTCGTCGAAATACGTATTTGACAGCATATAGGATCCATTTTCCTTCAAAACGGTCTGCTGTTCGATTCAGTATTGTTAAAAAATAGTACTACAGGGTGGCCCTAAATCTACCAACAAAATTAAATGTCAATTTTTCATCTAATATAATGTAATTATATGAAAATTGTGTGATATGTTCGAGGCATCAAGGCATTTTGTTTAACGGTTACGATTTGTGAATCATTGTTTTTTGGAGAGAATGCATCATCGCTGAGTTACAGACAAATGCTTGAGAAGTAGTTCATTTCTGTCATTCAAGGGTTCTGCGGGTCTGAAATTTATGAACAATTTCGAACAGATCGCACAACTGGCGTTTTCGAGCTGTTCCATGAACATTTCGGACAGAATGTCTTCGCACTAGATTATCCTGGACGGTGTCGACTGACCCCGACCTCAATCCTTGGTCCACAAATCCCAACCGTTAAACAAAATGTCTTGATGCTACGAACATAGCATACTATTTTCAAACAATTACACTCAATACTAGCTGAGACATTGAAGCTTAACATTGGTAAGTAAGTTTTGAGCCATCATGTATATGCGTATGTGAATGTGTGTAGTCTGTAATAGTAAAAAAGATTGTTATATATTTGGGAAAACTTTTTTGCTAACATAACCATCCGAATATATTAGTTATATAGTAGAAAAAAAACTACTTTTCTATACTGTATAAAAATACATGGTTATGCATAAGCCCATAAAACATTTGGATTATAAACATTCGGACTACAAATGTTCACCAGATCAAAAGTCTATTCCCCTGAAATAGAGGTATCTCTCCTAGCTTTTCTTTTTTTTCTTTTCTTTTATTACATACTTCACAAATGCTCAATGTATCCACCTTTGTTTGTTCGACCGTGATATGCTGATTAACGTTTGCCACATAATCTGTGTCACAGGTGATATGGTTGTGAAGCTCCTGGTGATTAGCACGTGGCAAACGTTGTGAAGTTCTTGTGAGTCTCATAGACAGAATCCTTAACGAATTCCCACAAGAAAAAGCCACATCGGGTTAAATCCGGGAACCGGAGTGGCCACCGCATTAACGCCACGTCCTATACAATATTGTGTCAAACTATCATTGAGGTATCTTCGCATTTCACTGTGGTAATAAGCCTTGCAGAGATTGTCATTCTGTCGGTGTAAGAATTACTACTATCCATCGCGTAGTTTTTATGTGGCAAATTTCTAAAAATGAATAATCTTGTAGTATAACATGTTTAATAATGAATGAAGGTGCACCCACAGAACAATCAACAAAGATTTACATTGCAACACTTACAACTCTTTAATTTTTTTAAAATTTAAACCGTTTGATAAGAAAGCATTCTTTTTCGTCTTGGCATAATTGCGTTGTAAAATCTTAAGTTAAGTTTCCAAACACAGTTTCCGAGTGTCGTTGCTTTCGGCATGTCTGGGCATTATTTACTGTTAGTTGTCAATAAAAAAGTAAAGGCTAACTCAATAAGAATTTAAAATAAGTATCAATAAACTCAGTACAGAACATTGTAGAAAGTAGTTTTATTGAAACCTGTCAAAAAATCTATTGTCGAAATTTATAAAACATGAGAATAGTTGAATGCTTTTGTTTTTCCTATACATTATACTGTACATGTATCTAAGTGTTGCATTCTGAAATTTCCTACGAATAGCTGTATCCAAGCAGTTTATTTTTGTAAATATCTTCCTCTCCTCAATGAGTTAAGTGCCAATTTATAAATAACTAAGATAAATAGAATGCTTTCTTCGATTGAGAACAAAATCCTAAAGAATTTCGCCAGGTTTCTAAAGAAAGCAATAATACTTAGAAATGAAAGAATTGCTAACCATCCAAAGAATTTGTCTACGAAAATGAAGCAACAGAAGAACCATTTGGCTCACTTAATAAAGGTGCAGAGAAAACTAGCAAGAATTTTCTAAAAATAAACTTCATCAACTCTTACGAAGTTGTTTATACAGATTCCTCATCTTTCATTACTGCTAAATAGTTTGAGGCGCCTGCTTTAAGAAATTCCTAAAAAAGTGCCTTGTTTTTCAATAATGTAAAACAAGAATCATTTACTTTCATGTCGAAAACGTAATTACGCGATCATATCTGGAAAGCCGCGGGTAAAGTTTAATGAAGATTTAGGAATTTTAAGATCATGGAAAATTTAAAAGAGGTCATAAAGCAAAAGGTTGAGTGAAGGACGTGACACGGCAACGATCGTTTCTTGCGAGGCGATGTTGAACCAACAACCTTGGCGGTGATTAATTGGAAAGCGATACTCTTTCATTCCAGAGTAGTTACCCATCGATTTGTGGCAGAGAATGCATCGGTCAATAGAAGGAGGTTGACATCCACGAATAAGACAATATCCCTTGTCCCCATCATTCCCTACCTCCCCCGCCCCACCTCCTCGTTTCCCCTATTTCTCCTTTCCGCACACTTTGCCCTCCTTTAGCGTCCTTTCCTCAAGAACACAAAGTGTGCTGTAAGGGTTTAATCTATTCGCTCACATTCTCCATCAATCGGCTTTAGTCCTTTTGTTCGATTCACATTCATTCCAACCTCATTAATCGATCAATAAAAAGACTCCACATTAAGAAAAATTTAAGAAGTTAAGAAAATAAAGTAAAATGTTTTAGGGAGAGAAAGACGCCTAGGTTAGTGCATAGATTTAGTGAGAGATGCTATACTTTTGTTTATACCATTTCTGCTCAGCTAAATCTAACCTTCATCTCAGTAAAATCTTCATCTTGTTAATCATCATCTTATGTATTTCTGCTCTTCAAAAATTACCAAACAAACTAAATTTTTAGGAGAACAAGTTTATAATAAAACTATAACTATTGCGTGCAAAACTTTTATATTTCATGGCTTTGCGTATATTTCATGATTTTCTTATTTTCAGAAAGGCCTAACATAGTAAGATTATAGTCCAATGCTAGCCTAGTGAATGAAGTGAAACCAAAGAAGAAAGATATCCGATTACTTGAACTTCATTCTAGAAACCGTACTGAAAGAAGACGTTGATATTGGAATCCAGATAAAGCTTCTATAAAAAGAACGGTTTAAAATATAAATTGAGCCTGCCATTTATTTAAAAAATATAAGTGTAGAGAATTTACCCTCTGTTTATGTAGATCATGCAAAAAAAAACTATAGAATATTAAACGCCAATGCCATTTGCGATGTGAAACCAAAAAACAAATGGATTGTGGGAGAGGAAAAGTGTGTTGTGTCTGTGTGTGGTGTGTGTGTTAGAAGATAGAGGGAGGTAGTGAAAAATGGATTATGGCGCCAGAATCCCTGATGACAATGGTTGGTTCTCAGTCGGTTCTGTAATGATAGGGCTGCAGTCGGTTGCATTTCAATGAGAGCAAAAGGAGGCAGTTTGAAAGTTTCACGTTTTGAGTAAGGGAAAGAAGAAAAAAATCAATGTCGAAGGGAACACTGGCTGCTGGAATATCATCGTCGATCCGTTGAGTTTGTCTTTTGTGGGAGCATTTGGAACGGGAATTGAATTAAGACAGCACTGTAGTTCAACAAATCCTATGTTGCCTTTTCGAACATTATAATTACCGAAGATCTCTCCAGAACAGCCGTAGTAATAGAATATTGGAGGGGGGAAAGTTGTGTTAACAAAAAAGAAGAGTGACTGACACAACGATTAGTCTAAATGGGAGGAAGAGGGGTGTGTAAATGTATGTGTGATTGTGTGTGTGTGAGGAAGACTTTTCAGTCAACGAAGAGTGACGAGGAACTGGAAAAAAATAAAAAAGGTAATATTTATCGGGGAAAAACGGCATCTAAATTTGCTAATAAGATCTGTGAGGCTCTTTTTACTTCTTCCTCCTTATAGAGACAATTGAAATCGTGAGAGAGAGAGAGAGAGAGAGAGAGAGAGAGAGCGAGAGCGAGATTGGGATTCCGTGAGTAGCGCTAGACACTGCCTCGAAAAAAGATATGTCGCTGTCTTTAGAGTTTCACAATTTTAGTTTCTAATCGAAAGTAACGATTTTTATAAACAGGGAACTTTAGCTTGTTTTTCAATTGGAAACCATGAAAAGGAAGACAAAGGAATCACTACCGAGGAAATGGAAGAAGGAGACTGTGTGGCGGCCATTATAAATTGCGAAGTTTGAATCGATTCCCACCGCCAGTGCTCCCACCCTTTGTGTTCTGAAAGGTCGCCATTTACTCCGCAGACTATGAAATGCAATTAGAAACAATTACTAACCGTACATTTTAATCTTACCAGAAACCTTGTAGAGCAGTAACTGGTAAAAAAAAAGTTCTTAAGTTAATTTTGAAGTCTAGAAAATGCCAAACTTGTTTTTTTTTTTTAGAAATGTGTATTCATCAATAGCAATTTAAAGTTATTTCTTTTTATACTCAGGATAAAAAACCATTAATTAATACAATCGAATCGTTTTGGAAAAATAAATTCGATAGTCCTTGTAAGGAAAATGAGACGGGTGAGCTGTTTGTCAAAATGCTTCTTCCCTCTTTCCGTTCCTTGGCAATATTAAATAACAAAAAGGAGTCGCCTTGGGCTGACTGTAAATAGAGAACTCTTATCGTGCACAATCTCCTTCCTTTGTCTCTAATTCGAATGATTGAATAAGAGGGTGAAATTTAATTTTGAAAAGAGAAGAAAATTTTTATTTTCTCCATTTCCTTGAGTATGTTTTTTTCCCTGCCTTTCCTCGCACTCAAGTCATCTTGTACGATTATTGAGATCGTGAGTCCATTATGGTGATTCAATCTGTTCCTCCCTCTTCTCCTTTCTTTCCTTCCTCCATTCTTTGCAGTAATTTCTTTCGATTTCTTTCTTGCTATGTCGTGTAGAAGTTCCTATTATGCCACTCCTCCATGTGCTAATTACTACTAAAAAATAACAGGGGTTTGGGGACCTTCTTTTTCCAATGGCTAATTACTTCGTGGAATAAACGTTACTGGCATAAAAATCATGCTTAATAATTCGTTTGAATGACTGTGAGGCGAATTAAAAGCAAAAATAAAAAAATCTATGACACATGAAGCGCTATTGTTACTTATTACAAGTATAGAATTATTTATTATTGAGTTATATAAAGAAAAATTCAACGTTTCCTTTTTTAGTTTATTTATATAAAATAAGAATTTACTTTCTATATTTTATGTACAATATCTTTACGGGTGGAAATAGAAGAAATTATGAAAAAATCGAATTCGAGATTTTAACAATTTACTCGGATTTATTTTCGGACTGATGTTTCTTGGTTTTGATTGCTTCCCAAGAAGTATGAACCTGAGAATATCAAACAAAACTTAATGCTAGTAAAAAAAAAAAAAAAAAGAAATGTTAATTAAATTTTTCTTCACAAATACCGGGATGAATAAGGAATTGTCACTTGGTTTATGACTTTGAAAATATTTTATTAACAAGTATAATCGTTTTTTTAATTTCAAAATTTTTTATCAAACTGGTTTGAAAAGAAGACAATTCTCATCATTAATTCTATATAATATGCACCCTTAAAAATGTCCTTAGAAAGCACATTCTTTTCTGCTTTGGCAATGACTCAATGATTAATTAATTAGCTAAGAGTTTGCTTGTCCTGTGGATTTGAATCGTTCCTTTATGCCACTTTTCTCGCTTTCTTTCATTCTTTCTCTCTCTCTCGCTCTGCGGCCGTCGCTTTTATAGACTTCGTTCGTGAGTGGCGAATTGTATGAAATTGGCCATGAAAGCATTTTTATTAGGAGAAAAGATTTCATTGTGTGGACCGTCAAGCCTATTTTTGGCTCGGGCAATTTCGCTCTTACAGGAATTCGTGGGGGGAAGAAAAAGCTATAACCCTTTTATTCTACAAATTGTATAGCAGGATGAAGGAAAAACCCAATTCTGTTTCCTCATCCAAGAGATTTACCAATTTCCCAGTCATCAAAGATTTATGGTTATTAAATGGAACTTTCCGTTCACCCCATAATAAACCTGTTATTATAGAGATATCCCTTTTGTGTGAAAAAAGCCTGTAAATAGTACAAATGAAGATGAAAGTAAAGAAATGGAATGAAGCTCTTGAACACTTTTACGATTTTTCATTGTGCTATGGACTTTTCAGTTATTTCGTATTAAGAAGAATAATAGATTATAGGGCCCATTGACAGTTGAATTCTAATATTATCTCCAAATTCTCTAAGTCCGTTTCTTAGACACATTGTTCAATAAGAAAAGTTCAAAATATTGTTTATTAACTGAATCTTAGACCCATTTAATTAGATTGCTATGCTTTTTTTTAATGATAACTCGTATTCATTTGGGATAGACAGCTTACTACTGGCTTTATACATTGAGACGATTGCATTGACGTTTCTTTGACTACATCTACAGGATTAGTTACATTAAAGCACGTACTTCATAGTTTTGTAAGCTACTAAATCAGCTCATAAATCATATGATAATCTTAGACTAATTGATTTATCGTCATCAGCAATTGACTGAATGAAAAAGATTCATTAGAAAGTTTGTGGATGGTGGTGTTGTCTAAGTAGCAACCCGCATAATATTGTATAACGACCGTATTTCTATCCTTTGGGATTTATTTAACATACTTTCTTGTCTCATAGACAGTATTGACAGTAATGCAACAGAAATGTGGCTACCTTTACCATATTTCAAATATACGTTTTATAAAAAGATTCTCATTGTTAACCGTTCGAAATTGAAATTGCCTCTGCCTGAATCGTGCACATTGTACTTACCTCGCGCATCTACAAGCTTTATTGTATGGACTCATCCGATTTCCTTATACTCAAATATAATGGGAATGGCAATTGTATCAAGCGCTGCGAAAGAGTCTCTGTAGTGGCATTTATAAATATTGACGAATCTTCTATCCATTTGTTAATGGCTTATTTCATTTTTATTACTCTTTTATGGCTGAATTTCGAATCCTTATTTGAAATATTGGATTAAGGCTTTGCCATAGCCATATAAATATCCGTCTTTTACTGAAATGTACCTAATACTATAGATTGGAATTTGTTTCATTATTATCATATGATATCAACTAAAAAAAAATAAAAATTTGAAATTTGTTTAAATATTGGAAGCAGTGCGATTGCTAGTAATTATATAGTTAATGAATAGTAAGTACTATATGGTTGTTTATGAAAATTGCAACACCAAAAATTAGTCACAAGCTGCTATTCAAATTCTTTGTCCCAGATTACTTGTTATCGATGTAAGTGATTAGGTTCCCAGGGCTGTTCCCTGTGTGTTTAAGCGAAATTCAGGATCTTGCGAAGCCACCACAGCGACGACAACTCCGTCCGTTAAAAAATATATTCTGAGTTTAATATAATCAAAATCTAATTGAATTTATATACTAATCAATATTAGACTTTACATAGAATTACAAAAAAATTGGTACATTATATTTGAAAAATGGACGGCGTGAATTTTACAGAAATTTCAGGGGGGGGGGGGGGTGAGTATGCTCAAAGTATATGGCAGCTATCTGTGGAATGTACTGCAAATTGTTTCAAAGCTGGCGTTTAATGGCTCATAGCTCATCGTCGTGCAGTCAGGCATACTCATCATTGGCAAAAAAAAATGGCGAATACAAGAAAAAGCTGAACCTGATGATTCCCTGACAGTGCGTGCCACATGTTCGCGCACATTTGCTATTGACAGACGACATCTCGAACCCTGTGAAGATCGGAACACTTCAAGTTCTAAAACATATCTAATATATCGCTGACCATTCAGGATATCCAGATCGTTAACTGGATGCAAAATAGCACACAAAAAGACGGCATTGGCTAGGATCGTTACGACGGCAGAATGTACTCCTAGCCGCCATTTATCGAAAATCTCCGCCGTGGCTAAGAACTTGCAAACATATTTTGCTCTCCATTAACACTCTTAACATCGGTGCACTAAATATCATAGGCATATGATAGTTATGACATGTATGTCCTAGAGTAAAAAGAAGTTGGTGAACATTTTACACTGAATCAAGTAGTATGGTAAAGTATTTTGCGGAACAGGCCCTGACCCGTGACAAATGCCATGGATGTCGTTCTATGGTCCATCACTGCATATGATGCAAAGCTTTGATCCACTAATGCGATTTCGTTGTCGCCGTCGTCCAATTCCTACTCGTGCAATTTCGTCCTCAGAACTGTGGCAGAATCCGGCTACCTACAATCCAATAATCTTACTTAGTTCAAAATCAGTTACATGAACGTAGTATGATTTCCGCATAGTCATCACTACCAATACATTGTTTGAGTGATTTAACATTTTTTATACTATCTGAACTATAAATCATTCAGTAATTCGAACGCCCTGTTTTACTCTTTATACTAATTTTTAGAGGAACATAACCAGGGAGCCACACTCTAACAGTATTTGCAAATCCTGTGTAATTGTAAATATTAGCATATTTCTTCCTGATGTAGCCAATTTAGCAGTCAGATATTTGAGAAATAATTATGTTGCTTTGAATTACAATTTGGATTATTTGTCGCCATATTCCGCTTAATATCATCTAGTTTCTTTTAAAATCATGACAAAGTCGTATTTATAGTTTTCTTTTAATAAAAAAGATGGTTCAGTGCCTGAAAACTTTCCTTAGGCATACTTAAGCACTGTTAGCTACTCTATCACTATTATCCAAAGTCTACATATAACCTAGTGCAACAATATACAATTATTATTACAATCTATAACACATTTCGATTCTTTTAATATAATGTAGAAAATATTAAAGCAAGTTGGTAAAATATTTCACTTTTTTTCTGCTTTTAAAGCTATTTCTCTTTACGATGTTGTTACTTTTAAAAGCGAACAAAATTAAAGACCATAAATGGCTTATGTTTGTGTATCCTTGGCAAACATCGTTAAAACAAAAACGCTAAAGTAGAGCGCAAAGAATGTGGGAGAATGAGAGAGAGAGAGAGAGAGAGAGAGAGAGAGAGAGAGAGAGAGAATGAGAATGAAGGTGACCTAAAATGTTGGCTTTTAGATATCTTTTTAACAGTGCTCCACGTTGTCGTAAAATTTCCAAAATTGTAACTTGCTTCAATGCAAGACTCAATGGTGATATTACTTATATAATGGTGATATTACTGTCATATTTTAAAATATATCTCCATTCACCTTTACAGTAATTTATCTCTTTCGTTCGACAGTTTTGACCTCAAAGGCTTCGAATAACTTCTTTTTTGTCACTTAAAGTTTCAATTTTCTGAAAACACTGGGTGTTTAGGAAATATCCTTTCATTTACTGTATTCAAAGGACAAGCTATAGTTTCAAACAAAATAAGGACAGAAACCACAATTCCACAAATTTTAATCTGGAGCCACGAACGTACATTTCGAAGACACTGTCTTTTTCATCAGCGTGTAAATTGGGATTACATTGTGTGACTATATATAAAAATAATAACCAATCAGGTTAATTTTTATATACAAAGAATAAGGCGCCAATCAAAGAAAGACAAAATGTGATAAACACAGCTGTATTTTACAAATAAGATAAATGCCAATCAGGGAATATAAACTGCGATAAAATGCAGATAATAATAAATAACTTAATGACCAATTAGGTTATTTACAAAAATTAAAAACACTAACAATAGTAAATAAGGAAATACTAATTAAGAAAGGACATGTTTAGCAAATATAGTTAGATGTTTCAAACTTTATTGTAATTACTAGATGATATACCCGGTGTTGCTCGGACTGTTTGTTTGATGAAATTTTGCAATATCTGAATTTGAATATAAATAAGAACACATAAGAAATCTTTAATGACGTGTTTATTCACTTTGGAAAAACGAAAAGAATTCTTTAAAATGGTTGCACTGGAATTTTGTGTCCAATTGTGTTTGCCCAGGACATTCGACATTGCACCCTTAACATTTTAGAATATCAAAGAAAGGCTGTGAATATTGAATTATTTCTGTCTATATTAAAAATACTTCATAAATGGAATATGAGAGTTGAGGAATTCTGTTAAGCCTGATCAACATCCTTCATCAACATGTGACCGTTTCAATAGGGTTGTATTCAGTTAGAGAGCGTGGAATCATGTCCGAATGTGGTTGTTTATATTGACAGTATCAATTTTAGCAGCAAGGACTGCTCTCTCGCACAATCAGTTGAGATCTTTATAATTTTCTAATATGTTTTGAGAATCACTATCTATAACTTCTCTAAAGGAAGTGCTACATTACAAAAAACATATGCAAAATAAATTTTCTCCAATTATTAGCTCATTAGGGAAAGTACCTTCACTTTTCACCCAAAGCTTGAGAAGTTGTATTCTCCTATTTGTTTTAGAATAATTTCTTACATCTCTCTATACTTTGTCCAACGAAAGAAAAACTGGGCGTGTCCAGTTAAACTTCCAATATCAATTGTTAAACCTTGTTAGTTTTACTTAGCAACAATGTCTAACAATTGAAATCGGAAATTTAATTAGACACGCCCAGTTTTACTTTCGTTGAACAGAGTATAAAGATTTTAATAAAATAATAATTATTTTTATTTATTTATTTCTTACTTTTTATAACTATCCCCCTTAAACATGAGTTATTAAGGCAAGCAACAATGTAACCTTTATTGTTTCCAACAAATGAAAAAATACTGATTGCTAAAGTCCAAGATGGAAACAATGAAGATTAGACCAATTATTTCAAATCCTAAACCAATCAGAAAGCCAGATGCCAGCCACACACATCTCAGTTTTATATATAAGATGTCTTTGTAATGTATTTATTAAAATGCAATATATATAATTATCGACATCCACTTTATGCAATATCATTTTATCTCTAATTTTTTCCTATTTAAAAAAACAGAACCTTGGAGATTTACAGGGACATGACAAAATAATATGAACACCTATGTAAATAAAATGCTCTAGGGAAACCTGTCGTATAGTGCGCCCTCTAATTTTGAACAGTGATAGCGTGCGGATGCTAAATATACTGCGGCGTTGAAACTCCCTTATAGCTGACCTCTCAGATTTCGAAAGAGGCATGATTGTTGGGGCCGATCTTGCTGGAGCAACAGTAACGAAAAATCAGTGTCGACTTTTATGAAAACAGAAACAGGAAAAGACATCATCTGCCAAGCACAACAGTGACTGGAATTTGAAGCTCACTGATAGAGACAGAAGGGTTTTGATGCAGTTTGTGGCCAGAAACCAGAAACCAACAGCATTCCAGATAACATCTAAGATGAACTATCCGATCTGAACTGCATGGAGCAAACATACACGGCAGAACATATTCCAAAACCATTGGTGACACGATGCAATTGAAACGACGAAAATGATGTCGCGAGCATAGAAATTGGACACAACAACAATGGGAGAATGTCATCTGGTCAGACGAATCGTCGTACACATTATCCAGACAAACTGACGTATTTACGTTTGGAGAACGCCAGCAGAAGCCTATGTTGTTGACTGTCTCCTTCCTACTGTTAAGCATGGAGGGGGATCAGTGATGCTGTAGGAGGCGACATCTTACCGTGGTCTTTGTCCACTTGTTGCCCTGCATGGTCGGGTTATAGCACAGGATTATATCAGTAATTTGGCCGACTATCTTCATCCAATACTGCAAACTGTGCTCTCTGATGAACGACCTGTGTTCCAAGACAATAATGCTCACCTTCACACAACACGATATGAACTACAACACCTCGACTGCTTCCCTCAGTCCCCTAACCTTAATATCATTGAATTAATAGTGTGAATCTTTTGCTACAGACAGTAATGGCTTCATCAGGTGTCGCCCTAGCCTTAGCGGAAGGACTGATAACAACTGAGTAAAGATGACGCGCTTGCTAGCAACGTCAACTTATGAAGAACAGTGAGGTGTAGTCCATTTTCTTGGACCAAACGAAAATAGGCAAGTGAAACCACAGGGAAACGTTTGAGGTGTATGGTGCAGCAAATGTCACATTTTTTTCACGACAATGCTCGCCCCCATGTCGCGGCTTCTGTTCGTGAAAAAACTGAGGAATTTGGTTGGGAGGTAGTCAAACACCCACTCTACAATCCAGACCTCCAAAATTTGACTATCACCTCTTCTTATACACTACACTGATGCACTCTACCTTACCCTAAGGGAGTTATCACCCGACCTATTCGTTATCAATTATTGGCTTTACATCAATATGTTCTCTTTCATATAAATAGATTATGAAGAATATAAATTTATACTTGAATTTTATATTTGGCAGGGCCTTTTTTAAGAAAAGCTTATCCAACAAAGTTTCCCTAAATAGACCGTTTGGAAGACACGACTCAATAATGTAATAAACTCTAATGACTACATCATGGCTTTCCTTAGTATAACAATACTGAGAAGAAACAAGGATGACTCGGTTGAGAAAGTTACCCCGGATATAGCCATTGATGCCTTGCTATCCAAACTTACATTCAAAGCATTTATGGTGAAAGTAAAACTAATTCCTGGGTAGAAACTTTATTTTTAACTCGATGAAGGTTTTATGCCTTTCTCGTAAAAATTTTAAATGAATAATTTTGAATGATTTTTCCTGCAGCTATGAACTCTCCCTTTTAGAGAATGTTATCTAAAAATTTCGAAATCACTCTGCAGAAAATAAGACTGTTCATCCAATTCAATCAAAGCCGTCCAAAACTTGATCATAAAATGCATGCGATTAAATGAGGACCATGACAAGGAATCTTAGTTAAGAGGAATCGATATGACATGAAATGTCTCGTTCTGCAGTTTAAGTGCTTCCCGTTCCTCTTCAGCGTGGGAATTTTGAAGAAGAGCGATGCTTTGCCAAAAATATGATGAACACAGAGGAGAAATGCGGTTCGAATAGCTTCGTGAATGACTTTTAATTATTACTGAATAACTTTTCAGATCCTTGATATAGAGAAAGATGGCTTTCCAACCAAATATAGACACAAAGATGATGCAGTTCCATTTGGATTCAAGTATCTCTTGAATAGGGCCATAGTTGTTTCTACGTTATGAATTTAATATCACCATAAGAACAGGAATGTATTTAGCACGAATGTTCACTTAATATTTTCCGTCGATGTCTTGAGATTCTAATAAAACAGTCGTGAATATGCAGTGTAACGTTAAGCTTATGTATATATCATTAGAAAATAAATCTAAATAAGATTTTCAAACTCAAATGCCTTAATATAAGATGGTGAAGCAATAAGATCTGATTGCAGCAGGAAAAGAAAATAGAGGCTAAATGAAAACATGTTGAGGAAGTCTTTGTGTTTCTTGATGCATTTATGTAGGGAAGTAATTAAATATTACTGCAATCAACAAGGATTTGACAACTACTTAAGCGTAGCCTATGATGTTTGATAAGCTATGTGATTCTTTAATCTACTCGTAACTTGCTAAAATCCTAAAAAGAACTCAAATCTGGCTTATATTTCTGAAGTCATGCAAGGGTTCATCATAAAGTCCTTACAATCACTCACCAGTATGTAACCTCGTACAATGATTGGATTAGGATTTTGTAGAACTAGGGCCAGAGCATTGAGTATTTGCGTACGAAATTTGGTTAGAATTGGTCAAGGTTTTTAAAGTTCAGATTGACAAACAAATTGAGAGATAGGCAGACAGACGGGCAAAAGGAATTTAGTACAGTATATAGATTCCGCTTTTTAATAAAGAATACGCAGTAGTTAAGAAAGGAGGACAAGCGGTTTTAAAAGCTCATTCGTTTTGAAAAAATTATATCAAAGAGAGAACTATTCATAATAGCGTAAAAAATGGATTTCCTTCAAAACGAATTTCCAGTTCATATTCTAAAATGAACTATTTTTTTTTGTCAGTCGCTCTAATGAAACGAAAAATGAATTGTAGCTAAGATTGTGACTTGTTGCTGGTACTTCAGAATGCGAGAAAAATGGTTCTTTTAAATGGTGTCTATTCATATGTTATTACTTTCTTTTATACAAAGTAAATAGGTTTAGTGCGGGGCACGCTTAAAAGACGAAACACAATGATTTCAAGGAGTATTCTTAAAAAATGGAGTAGTACTTCGTTATCTCTCTTTTCTTCTTATAGAGCTTGTTTGCGAGACTGTTGTCGCGGCCGACCCAACATCACTTACGTTCCCGCTGTGCTTTTCACGGGGTCCCCCTGTTTTTCCCTCGCTCTCTCTCTCCTTCTCCCGCTTTTCTTCTGTTTGAATAATGAAGTTGTTTTCGACGGGTGAATTTAATGAAGTCGAGCTTGAAGATGACATTTTACTAGGGAGATCACTTGCTTTTCTTGCAAAACAACAAGGAAAGACCGAATAATTGTAGGATTTTAGAGGCAAAAAATGAAGAGTAAAAACGTAATTTCCCAGTGAGCTGGTTTTCAAAACAAATTATAGCTCCACATTAATTATGCTAAGGTTTTATTCTTCCACTAGAAAATGAGGAACTCTTTTCACATGGAGTGTTTCATTAGTTTAAATACTTATACCTTAAAAAGAGGAAATAAAGAAGATTAAAAAGTCCATTACAAAATGCAAATAAAAGAATTGAAGTGCTTTTTAAAAATTGAATTTCAAATCATTCGATAATGTAATTAAATTATTATATTAATCATAATAATAATAAAATTACAAGCTTTTCATTTGTTTACTGTAACGCATCTGTGCTTCACTCAATAGAAGCCATATTTAGTGGGGATTTTGAGTATTGCTAGAGATAACGTAAACAGCTCTACGTGGGTCTACGTAAAACAGGAGAAACCTAAACTATTAGTCTTCTCGATTGTTATAACAAAATTGGATAATTTGTGCTAAACTAATTATATTTAGTAAGCGAACATTTACACTGGCGTTTCTAAAGATTAAATCCCCTTTATTGCAAAAGTAAGTTGGTTCAGATATTCCATTTAACAATGGGTAAATTCCAATATCCTAGTAAATATACTAGACAGATTCTTGATATAAATCAATAAGTATAAAAACAGTCATGTGAAATAAAAGTTCTTAGGAAAGTAAATGGATAACACCACTAATTAAATGGGCCCCTAAGTCAAATTCGGTGTAAGCAATAAATAATCATCTAATTACAATTACGTTTTCCATACAAGAACTTGGATCAATGCTTTAAGCTATAAAGTATAATTGAAAGAGTTCAGTTCTCTTCAAAAGCCACTAAAGAGTTTCGTTAATTCTCTAAGCCTTGAGCTTAAAATGATTCAAATAATCAGAAAACTGCCCATAATCTATGGATTGGTTTGTGTACGTCAAAGCATTAAGAACAGGTACCTGGAATATTGCCTTCATAAACAAATGGGTAGCGGACTAGCGTAGAACAATACCTAAAGAATATTCAATCAAAACTTAATGGGGAAAGGAAAAAACGAAGGATTGGGAAGGAATATGTGTGGTAGATAGAACGGGAAATGTTAGTAATTGGTTAGGGATACTATTAAATTAATCCATATTTGCAGTCCGAAGCTTTTGTGTATTTTGAATCGTGTTCTCCTGTATTCTAGGCGGGAAGATCTCTCATGCTTAATGTTCAACGTCTGATTCTCTAGTCAGTTCAGGTAGCCGTCTCTGGAATTCTAGACATCAAAACTACAAAGAAAGGGAAACTTTGAAGGGTGATAAAACGCATTAATCAAACATATAGATTCACGTTAACAGAGGTTTAATTAGTGTCAATACTGAATGCGGTTGCGGTGTATGGTATAAGACGTTTCTTCCACTCTATATGAATATTCTTATCCATCCTCAAAGACGAAGAAAACTCGCAACGCGTTACAAAACATCTTTTACAGTCGCCGTCTTCTTTTACGTTGACTATTCATTTTGCCTTTCTATATATTCTTTACTAATCTTCAATTTTCTTTTTTATTATTAGGATACGTCACTACAAGAATACGACTCGGATACCCAGAACTTGAACCTTTTTTGTTCATAACAGTTTTTTTTAACAACAGTCTTACTCGTACTTCGAAATTTCATTTCAGTATGGCGTGCATGTTCTGTTACTTCAACAAGTGTAAGAGTGGACTAGGAAGTTCCAAAACTGCATGAGTTCGGACTCGCTGCGACGATGAATAGCGACTCCGGAGCACATTGAAGCATTTGAAGGAAAATTACAATAATTGCAAGAATTCATCAATTGAGATCCTTAACAATTATTTCAGTAGATGAAAGAACAATTTATTATTCATAAATATATGTATTTTTAATAGAAAAACATGTGTAAATTTTAATAACCTTGCAGAGAATAATATTCAAAGATGTTCTCCTTGAAACAGAGAAACAAAAACAGAGAAACAGGTTCCAGAATCATCCGTTTCTGGATTTCCTGGTATATCGATGGCTAATGTTTGAAGTTGGTCTTTAACAGTAGATGATGTGGAGGGATGAGGGTCATCAATAGTGAATATTTTTTAATAGAACCATTAGCTTATTCTTTCTCTTTAACTGCTCAGACTGTTGTTGTAAAGCAGCACTTTGTCTGTGATAGAGTGACATATGGAGCGCAATTTAAATTTTTTTAATATTTAACCAATCTTCGAAAGTTGTGGTGTTGTCGTAATTTTTTGCCCGATCGCATAAATTTGAAAAAGTTTCTTATTTCGCCTATTATGGTGGATCTCTGTATTAAATTATTAAATTAAATAATGAGACTGATTTTTTTAGGGAAGACGCGAAGCAGGATTATTCAAACAAATGTATCTATGCACCTCTACTTTGGAACGTGTTCGTCACGTGATGCCAGTTTCAATGTGATTGGGCAACCATTTTTTCCGATAATAGAACGGCAAGAAGCTTTTGTGTAGCGGTGTCGTTAAAAACCTTAAAATGGAGCAGCGTTAAATTGAGTAAAATTGCGACAGAAGTTTTTGAAGAGCATAGAGTGGCATGCACCCATCACACCATTCAGAAAAAAGTGCCAGTTGTTCCAGAACAAGAATTGGGCGCTGCTGCACGACAACGCACCTTCGCATTGCGAACTCATTCTGAAACAGTTTCTTGCCCAGAAACAGATTCCAAGGTTGGATCATCCTCCGTACTCACCTGATTTGGCTCCAACGGACTTTTTTCTTTATCTAAGCATCAAAAGGATAACGATTTGACGATGTCCTCGCCATCCAAGCAGCAGTGACGAGTCTGCTGCACAGTATTTCCTCCGAACGCTTTAAACAGTGGTTCCCGGACTTAGTAATTGTGAGCGTTGTATTCAGTCAAATGGAGATTATTTTGAAAATACGTAACAATTTTCTGTAAGTACTATTTATAGTTTTCTTTCAGTAACGACAGTCATTTAATTGTCGCACCTTGTATTTAATCTGTATAGTTCTACATTTTATCCAGTCGCGTACAGTTAGAGGTGTTAGAACTCAATAGCCAAAAATCCAAAAATCTACATACTTATGCGTCCATGGGATTTTGATTTCTAACGAAAAAAATACATAAGAATGGAAGTATCAGTGACACATTGCGAGACTTCGATGGGATGGTGAAGGGTATCCTAGAGTATCCGGTTCCAAAGACATACAGGGGTGTTCCATTTAACCTGACAAATCAAAATAACTCAAAAAAATAAAAAAACCTATTTAAAACTGCTATCCAATGATGCTAAACTTTGAAATATTAAATAGAACCCCTATTTTAAAGGTATATATAGAATGTACCAACATTGAAAAGTGTTTTGTACATGATGTTTCTTCAATTGATCCAACCGTTTAGGTTGTTTGCTTGGTTGGTTTATTAGAATTTTTGGTGTCGACTACTAAGGTCATTTTGCGCCTTTTACAAAAGTTATATCTGTACGCAGCCCGAGATAAACACAAACTTCCGTGCCCACTGCGGAATCGAACCCACGACCAGGCGGACTCGAGAACTAGAAAGCCTACGCCCTAGTCCTCTCGCCCACCTGGCCAGCCCCAACCGTTTAGGGGATAGAAATTGTGGAATTTTTGCAGTTTTGAACCCAATTTTATCGATGAAGACAAAGAGATAGAAGGTGGGTCTTAAGAGACAATCCTATTTTACTTTTTGATGATCTTTTAAAATCTGAAGTCAGAATTTCAAAAATCCAATATTTTTTTATTACAAACGCTCAGACTCTTTCTCCATAGGGCTACCGCCCCCAAGACTTTGCTTGTGCACTAAAAATTTTGGAATTTTAAAATTTTGACTTCGGATTCTTAAAGCATCAAAAAGTAGAATAGGAATGTTTGTGATTTCGCACAATTTTGATTTCGGACATTTTTAAAAGCTTTTATTTAACTTGCAATGTTTGTTAATTTATTTAGGTCAAAACTTGTAATCAATATTAAACCAATTTTCCGACAAGCTGGGGAGCTGAAACTTGACACACTACACAGGATCGATGACAATGTATATTAAAGAAAAAAAAATTTCAAATCGGTTCACTGGTTCGTGTTGTAATGGTACTAATTCATTACTACGAATTGTCCAATTACCACAACAAACAATTCGTTATGGAAAGAGTTAAATGTATCAATTGTTTATTGTTGCAAAATTAAGCTTTATTTAGCTCACTAAATAAAATATTATGAAAGCATGGTTTGCAATAAACCTTTTCTTCCTCTTATCTTGTTTGTAGGATGCTTTTTTTTTTTTAAGAGATATTCGAAAATTCCAGGTTAAATGACTCACCCTGTATATAAAATGAAAAATATTAAACATACCGACGTCACATTTGCAGTGGATATTCTTTAATCAATGCGACACTGATTGAGCCCACAGTAAATATTCAAAGTGAGCCCATTTTCTTGCTTCGACAAACGAACGCGACGGCACATATTCTTGGAAACGCGTTGCACCACTGTTAATGCGAAGCATTATTGCAACACATTCGAACAATTTGTAAGCAGTTATAGATGATATTGAATGCAGACAAGGTAATTATCAACAGGACGGAGCTACAGCTCCCGAATCTCAATGGAAGGAGTGCAATCTATGTGTGAACTGATTTTTGGATCACCCTGTATAATGGCGAGGCCTCTAGTAAGAAAAATCCTGAGCCCATCTGCCGAGATTCCTGCCTAACCATATTACATGTATTTTAAAAATGAAAACTTTTTTTTCTTTAAGTGAATGTCAATCTCCTTAATTCATTGATATTTTAGTAAAGTTGTTTGTCAGCGTGCATCTTAATTGATGAACGAATTTAATTAAAATTGTTTAATTATGTAAACGAAAATTATCAGATATTCATGATAATTAGGTTTACAAAAAAACTTATAAACTCTTTACGCTTGGCGGAATTGTCTTCCAATGAATAAATAAATAAAACGTCGATATTTACAAGCTTCAAAAATTTTGACAAAGTCTTTAAGACCCTCCTCATTAATAACAACGAGATTGTGAATATGGAAAAGATTATTTTTTCCAGTAATTTTTTAGATTCAGATACTGTACGTTTATTCGCCTAGAGCAAAGTAAACTTTATAAAAAAATTTTTAATACCACAATTACATTGTTGTAAAGCAAAAGCTTGGAAGTAATTGTTTTTATAGTTTATACGCTACTTTTATAGTTTAAGAACATTTGCTCTAGCCTTTATGATAAGTGAAGAGAGAGAATGCAAACACTAAACATCATCCATTAATTATTTTGAAATGATGTAAAGTGGACAGGCATCCTAGAAAATTAGAAATGCGAGACGAATGGCAATAAGCACCGTATTTACCTCTTTTTCCTCCTCAAAATTTCTAGCCGAGAAGAAGAGCAGGGCAGTGAACAGATGTCACAGTGTCAACTGGCATGTTTACGCGGAAGAACAATGGAATGAGACAAACCGTCTCATTTTCGAACAAATGCTCCGAGAAAGTTGACTTCCACTCGACAACAGTGTGAAATGTAATATTTTAATCGGCCCTTTGCTAGCTTAAAATAGGGTATCTTTAAGGAAGATACCATTTTGCTGATTACTTATTTTCTTTGTTATTTTAATTTTCACTAGATGAATAATTGTAATGGCATAAAATCTACAAGAAAAAAAGCGAACTTAAATTATGAGCCATTTAATTAGTTCTTATCCATTTAATATCCATTTACTCTAAATATCTATTTTCCATGACTTTGCATTTAAATAACTGATAAGTTTGTACATTTCCCATTTGTTAAACTGCAGATTTTTATTGAATGAATGGAGTAAAGAATATTACATTTAAAGAGCATTCATATAAGAACTCCCTAAATTATTTAATTAGTAATATCGATACAATGTATAAGGTAGCTTTTCAGTATGTTCTTAAAGCTCCTATCGTTATCGTACTTTAAAAATAATAACGATTTTTTGTGGAGAAAATAATTTATTTAAGTTCATGAATGTTTTATTAGAGACAGTGATTCTTATCACGAATTTTTCGAATGGTTCTCACTTGCCTTCATCCTTTCATACGAAATGGATATGCTAATGTTCATCTTCTTTTAAAAAATGTCGTTATCCGACCTCAAATTACGTGAGAATGAATGAAATATTCAAAAAAATTCATAGGTGTGTAAATTAAAGAAATATGAAACCTAAAAAAGGAAAGAAAGAGAGAGAGTGAGAGATTCTTCGCTTATTCTTAGATAATTCTCATCAGGAAAAACTGGTGAAAAATTTTTAATGATAAAGGTCATAAGAGGTGCTGAGCAAGCCATTCCTATGACTAAAGCAGGGCTTCAGAAACTTTGAGGGCATTGGTGGAATGCCAAATGCGCTGGAACCATATGAAACCGTAAAAAAAAGTTCTTTCAAAAATATCCAACCCAAGATAACCTCATCAAATTTGGGCGGATGAGATCGTGGCAACGGTTCTATTATTCCTAGAAGGGAAAAAATACACGGGAGAGGAATCTCGTTCGTTCATAAATCATCCAACTGTTCCCCCTTATACCGATTTTAAAGTGTAAGAAGTTTCTTGAAAGCGCAGTACAAGTCTGCAACCATCATTATACGAAAGAATGCAACGCCATTCTTCTTCGTAATTGAAATCTAGTGAAAAAATAAATTCCAGGTAAAATTACTGTTTGATAAGAAATTGCTTTTTTTATGCTCAAACATAACCAAAGTAATTTGTTATAAACCTGGTTAACAAAGCTTATGGAAAGATTATTAATACCTCACAATAAATAATAATTATTAAAAGTCAACTTTTTTTCCAGAAACGCTGACATCGATATTTTAATACCTTCTTTTTGGATCTGAAATAGTAACCTGTTTGAGTTATATGAATTACGAGGGTAACTCAATAAATAAGTCTCAAACATCTAAATACTAAATATCATTTTAAATTTAGCGCGCCTATTTGAACAGTATATAGCAGCATTTGTTGGCTAGACCAGCATTTCTCAGTCTTTGGGTCACGGCGCAATATTGGATTGCATCCAAATTTTTATGGGTCGCGCATTAATTAAAAATATATATAAGCACCATAAATAAACCAAGTCAGAGGCAGGTAAGCAGATATCCAAACCAGGTGGGTCGCGGTACCGGTGCAAAGCAAATTTTTGGGTCGCAATTGAAAAAGGGTTGCAGATATAATCAGCGGCAGACAGTGAAAGAATGCGGGTATGTTGCAGGATGCGCAGAGAAGAATAGCACACGATTCTGAAATGCCAGCCTCATGGTGGGAACTCGAACTGTACTACTCAGCGGGAACCTGCGACATGCCTTTCTCCTCAAACGATCTGGATTCCCTGAGAGTGGGCATGATATTCCTGAATGGCAATACCCGTTCGCACAGTGCTAGACAAACGTAGGAGTTGTTACAAATAACCAACTGAGGGATCACTTGGAATATCCACCTTACGGCCTTGACTTAACTCCCAGTCATTTCCATCTGTTTGGGTCCCAGAAAAGACAACTGGGTGGTCGCCGTTTCGAGATGATGTTGCCGTAACCCATGATGTCACTCGTCAACTGTGACAGTACCCACAGAGCTTCTTTTCAAGGAATTATAAAGCGATGGGACAATTGTCTAAATGTACAGAGTGATTACATTGAAAAAATAAAATAAATTTCAGACACTTACTCTGACTTTTTTTTTCTGTGCCCAGTTTTGAAACCTTTTTATTTACTTACCCTCCAATATGTATTATATTTACAACGTTTATGAAAAGGGGAAGTATCATATTGAATCATAATCTACTTTCCCACACGAACATTCAGTAACAACTCGGTAGATAGTCCTCCTTCTCAGTATAGTCTACTCGAATATATGCATAAATAGGCCGTTCCTAAAACTTTTTTCTTCGAAATTCGTCTCGCCGAGCTTGAACAGCTACAAGCAGTTTTTTTTAAATGATCCTTGCACCGGAATTCTTCAAAATCCCGAACAAGCGATAATCAGAAGGAGGAAACGACTGCTGCCATTGCCGACATGGAGTATCTAAAACTTTCAGGTACTCTCACGCCTTACCATACTCTGTCTAATTTGCTCTTCTGATTATCACCTATGCTTCTTTCATGTGATGATAACACAACATAATAGTCGACTGGGACGACTTCGAAGAGGAATGATTGTAGGATGTCGAAGGACTAGATTATGCATTAATCAAACAGTAACAATTTGGCGATCTTCATATACAATATTGTCTACAGTGTATAATGAATCGGTAATTAAAAATGAAAAACACACTTAAGCACTCATTTTTACTTTAAAACGTGCGCTAAAAATTAAAAAAAATTTTGATGCCTCTCATTAATAGGAATTCGTAAATTAAAAAGAGGCAAAAGTGTGAGAGCGCGGCTTTAATATTAAATTTTAAAATTTTATATGAAAAAATACGCGGCGCCACACTTTTGCTTTCTTTTTTAATTTTATGAATTTCTATTTTAATGAGAGGCATCCATTTTTTTTTTTTTTTTTTTTTTTTACTTTTTAGTGTATTTTTTTAAAGTAAAAGCGAATGTTTTTTTTTTTTTAACATTTTTTATTTTATCCCTTTTAGTTTTGGATTTGTAATCAATTTTTAAACGATGATTTTGCTATGAGGTACCAAAAAATTAATAGGAAAAATTAAATGAAAATCAGTTTTAATCCTTTTTATACTGGGTTGTATTGCCACTGGAAATGTATCAGAGTACCAAATCTGGAGTCGTTTAAACAAAGGGAAGTGGGTGAAAAACTGATTCCAAGATTTGAATGAAACAGAAGTTGCGAGTTAAATATAAGTGTATAAAAAAAGGAAAATATGCAGCTCGAAAGCCAAGTGGAAACTATAAGTCCTCTTGGGTCTAAGCGCTAAAAATTCGTAGATGGAGATTTTTCCGAAAAAAGGGTCGTGCGTAATGAATAGATAAAGGATCTATATGCATATCTGTATGATACTTCATTGTATTATGTCACTTAACTTCAATATTTTTAATAAAATCACAAAGTTAAAAGTATTTTCTTGAGTATCCGAAATAAAAATAAATTTGGCACTTAGAACCAATACTAGTTATAGTGATGATAGAGCACCGAAGGCTTTAAAAATCATAACAAGCAACCGAATTAAATAACACCAAATTTCAATTATGGTGCCAAAGGGGGACGTAATTGAAGAGAATGTCTCAGCTGTGATAACAGATGGTTATCAGGAGTATAGTGTTTACTGAGAACAACAAGAAAACACGTCTTCTGTGAGCTAAGGAACAGCGTCACTGGCCCCTCGATAATTGGAAACGTTATCAGATGGGAAGGGTTAGAATTTGGGGAAAATACCGAGTATGAAGTTTTGGAGTAGAAGCTATAGTTGTTGTTGTACCATGTGACAGTCACGTATTGCTATAGCATGGAGAATATTTTCATGGCACGAATTAATCCCCGCATGTATATAAAGAGCTCCTTCAACGTACCGTAATTATCAATATCGATACCGATCATATAAATACATTCATTGAAACACATTTTATCCTGTATTCCTTTAGAGATGGGATGTATCTACAGGGCATTGTACTATATGTAAAAGGCGTATAAGGTGTCAAAATGGTTGATGATATACAGGGTGATTCAAAATGATGTCCGGCATTTCAAAATTTTACTATGCATTTATTTTATAACATTAACTAACCAAACTGGGTTTAAAATGCAGGAAAACTCAAATATTTTTGGATTCTAGCAAATATTCTATGTGACTCCCTCGAGTCACTCGATAGTCAAGACGATAGTCAATCTCATCCCAAACTCCTTTCAGCATTTCTGCTATTACTAGTCCCGTGCTTTTGCGTTTACAAAGACATCCAGTTTCCAGAAATTGATCATATCACTTACGGATGCTTTTGTCAGTAGGGCAGTCTTTATGAAATTGCCTACGAAATGCCCGCTAGACTAAAATTATACAGTTTGTTTTTGCATACTCCAAGACGCAATGCAGCTGTATGCCTTTTCATTCACAGCCGCCATCTTTACTTTTATCCCGACACCAGCGCTACCACAGCCTCCAGTTGCGGAAAGGTTAAAAATATTTGAGTTTTCCTGCATTTTCAACCCAGTCTGATTAGTTTGTTATAAAATAAATGCATAGTAAAATTTTGAAATGCTGGACATCGTTTTGAATCACCCTGTACAATCACCAGATCTCAATCCTGTGGAGCTTTTATGGTACGAACTGAAGAAGGCTATTCGCAACGTATCCCCACTAACCTCTTGATGCATTTGTTTTCTGGAGTCTATCACGTAGATGGAAGCTGTATTAGATGTAAGAAGAAGGATGTACAAGTCACTAGAGGGTGTTCGTGTTCCTATTAAAACGTTATCAAATAAAAAGTCCATTGCGTGCACCCATTTATGGCAAATAAATGTATATCGTGCTTTGAAGCATCTAAATATATTTGATCATAGAAAATAATTTTATAATTGAATTTACAAAAGGTTTTAAAGAAACACGAGTTTCCTCTTTCAATAACTTTTTCGCATAGTTTGTTATTTATCGAAAGTGTTAGTCTTTTTCTAAAGTAAAATATGAAATTTATTTCAACATAAAATAGTAATTTATTACATCGACTTTGTAATACTATTTCTCAAATTAAGTTTTAATACTTCCTTTTTCCGGACGTTGCTTTTTCTAATTTCTTTAAAAATTCAAGGTAACATTTTTGAAAATGTCCTTGAATGTTCTAACGAAGAGAACTTTAAAAGATCTAAATGAAGTTGGTAAAACGAATTACTTGGTCTCATGAAAAGTGAAGTTTGAACATCTAAGGTCGAAGCTTTCAGAAATTGGTTTATTTAGAGATACCCGTCGGCCTTAAAGGATTTTAACAAAATCAGTGGGAAAGGGGAAGCAGTTCGGAAAGATTTCCGCAATTTGATAAGGACTTCTTCTTATTCCGGGAATTGCATATAATTACCGATAATCGTGTTCGCTTAAACTTGACGTTCTTCAATTTTGGTAATTTTATATTTCTGTAAGTGAATAACAGAAAGGGACTAGCTTGAATCATTACTTTGGATTTTTTTGCAGACTTTTGATTAGGAATGAAAACTAATTTTTCATTTAAAGCCTACTTTGTTTCTATTTAAATTTTTACATAAAAAAATCAAGTTTTAAATATCATTAACGACTTTCCTTTAACATTTCAGTTCTTATGTAACCGATTGCAGAGGATATACCGTATTAGAATTAATTTTTAATTAAACTTAGGCTTTCTTTTCACCGAACTTAAAGACTGACATATAATTAACTAATAAACTAGTCAAACAAGTAAAAAAAATGTTTTTTTCCCGATATTATAGAAAAATCTGCGATCATGTTGAAATTGTATGACATTTCGAAATTAAAATGAAAGTTCATCCAACTCATTTTTTCTCATCAAGAAGACTAGAAAAAAAAGAGAGAAGTAGTTGCAAGAGCTTTATGATTGAGTGACAGTTTTATTTGCTCGATTGATTTTTCTCGACCACGTGACATTAATTAACCTCGTAGCGAAAACGGTTTTTCGCTTTGTCATCTAATAAACTGGGCAGACGATTTTTTTCTCTTTTGTCTAAAGGTTAATTAAAACGACAGTGTTAGTAAAGATTATTAATTGTAGAATAAACATTTTTCAACAACGGCTGTCTCGTCTTCAATCCTTGCTATATAAACATGAATTCTCATTTCAACGTTTACTTTATATGTTGAGAATGACGTGGTAACGTCTAGAAAAACAATCTTTGTTGAGTACAATTTTACTTTTAAAAATTTTTCAACTTGTTTATTAAATTTTGGAATATATTTAATTTTTTCGTAGGTTTAATACTGCATTTTTTCTATTCTCTCTGTCTCTGTCTGGAAATAGAATTAAACCTTAAAAAGCAATTACACTCACATTTACAACTTTACTTAAATTAAAAGAACCACATAATAATAACATGAATAAAAGTTACCAAACCGAAGAGGATAGTGTTTCGAAATGCGTCAGCCACTTTAATAAAAGTTTTTGCGTATTGCGTAATTGTAATCCGTCTGCAATTCTAGTGTACTCTCAGAAAAATAAGCTCCTCAATGAAGAATTGATTTCAGATCACCTGCCCGGCAGAGCGCCACAGACCACCAGAAAGCTGAAACATTATCAAAATAGTATAAAATGATTTTCTACTCATGATATAATTCTAACATTTCTCTTCCCGTCTATATAATTTCCCTATGCTTGCTCTTGCACGAAGCATAATTTAATGATCTCATAATAATGAGCAAGTGAGCACAAAACGGGCACCTGTAAAGTCCAGTACAGATAAGTAATTTGGTTCTGTGCAATTCCGCTCTACGTTCTTCTCTCTTAATTTTGACATTCAAATACCGGTAACTTGCAATTCAATTCAGGGGATCATCCTGAATGGGTATAAGTTGTTGGTAATTCAATTATCCTCGTAATATCTAAAGCGGTTCCCAGTGGTGTCTCCAAATATTAAACTGATCTTTAGACCTCGCTCCGCTCCCGCTGCCTCATTATTACAAAGCCGACGTTGTCCTATCCTATCTCCAGAGGACTTATCAATTCCCGCTGCCTCAGTTTGTTGACCTTTTGACCCGAAAATACTTGACCGATTTTGGCCACCAACGAACTCTGGCTGGCTTTTTTGTCCTTGCACCAACGGACAGGCAAACAGACGGACGCACATTGTGTAACGTAATTACCTGTCGGTACTAATAAATTGTCATATAATTGGACAATTGACTGACGGACATATCCAAATACACAAACCACTTCAATTTTAGTTACTATTTTATTTATTCTTTTTTAATGGCATTTGTTATTTTTATTTTCTGGTTATAAGATACTATAAAACAAATATGCGGGTATAAAAACGATAAAAAAGACAACACTATTACATAATGAAAACAAAACTTTATTCTAACTATATTAAACAAAAAAGGTATTGATTATAACATAAATTTTTATGAAAAACTAAAGTACAAAATGAATATTAAAAATATTTAAGCTGTGAGCAATTGACTTCAAGAAATGGATTTCGGAACATCCCATTCTTTTCAATGATAGACTTCAGTCTTATGTTTATCAATGGAATTTGAAATTTCCTTATATGTGAGTGGTAACGCGAAAAGGGACCTGAAGGGAAAATAGATTCCGAGAAAAACGCGTTTAAAGTTTGAAGAAGTGTACGAACATGTACCATGAGAAAATTCTGAGAAAAATAATTATTATAAAATAAATTGTTCGCTATAATAATGTTCTGTTTAGACTAAAATAAAGTTGAAAGTCCAACGTTATTGTAAATCACCAAAGAAAAACAAAACAAAACAAAAAACCGTTTCCAATCCCTTCAGGTCCCTTTCCGCGTGATCGTTCACATATACAGGGTGTACAAAAAAGTCTGGTAACATGGCAGATATCTCAAAGCTGCCTAGTAAGCGAGATCTGATGAGTGTGGTTTATAGGTAATAGGGGGTGAGGAATTCATTGCTGCACTCAAATTTGACCTTCACCCCCAAATTTAAGGTCATCCATTTGCTAACTCGAAAACTATTAAAGATAGAGAAAATTTTCTAATTGCTACCCTGTAGAGCAACGCCACATTAGTCTAAAAACAATTTTTAATCACACACTTCCCCTTGACAGATTTTGAGAAGATGGGCGAGAAAGAGTCACTCAAGGTCAGGTTTAGCTAGTTGTCCAGGTTTGAATTGCAGTGAAGCACACCGTTGGGAAGGTGATGGGGAAGCACACTCTTGAGTGACTCTTTCTCGCCCATTTTCTCAAAATCTTTCAAAGGGGAAGAGTGTGATTAAAAATTGTTTTTAGGCTAATGTGGTGTTGCTCTACAGGATAGCAGTCGGAAATGTTTCTCTATCTTTAATGCTTTTCGAGTTAGGAAATAGATGACCTTAAATTTGGGGGTAAAGGTCAAATTTGAGTGCGGCAATGAATCCCCCCCCCCTATTATCTATAAACCACACTCATCAGATCTCGCCTACCTGGCAGCTTTGAGATATCTGCCATGGTTACGAGACTTTTTGGACATCCTGTAAATTTGATTTCGGAAACACATCTTTAAGATAATTGATGTACGATAAATTGGTTGGATGTGAACTTTTTGTTGAATACCTTAAAATCATTACTGTGTTCATATTCCGAATAATTTTCGAGATATCGGCTAACAACAGAAATTTCGTCATAATCTATATATCGAAAAAGATAATATCAGAAATATCATTGAATAGCATATTCACTGATGAGAAACATATTGTTTCGGCGGAATGTATTAATTTGAGTAGCGAGGGAGCATCATGCTTATTTCAAAAATTCTTATGTTATTTTACGAAAACGGCCTCATAATTGGAAGAACGGTTGGGTGCTGCATCGCGATAATGCGCATAGTCACACGACTATGGCAGTTCAGCAGTTCTTGTCCGGAAACAACAATCCTATTGTCCCACGGCCACTTGTTCTTCATATCTCGTATCTTGTGACTTCCGATTATCTCCTATACTTAAAATGAGACTTCAAGATCATCGTTTTGTAACACTGGACAAAGTCATAGAAAATACAAAAAGTCGCATGGGTTCGAAAAGAATTTTATAAACTAACGCTAATACTGGATGAACTAGACGGAACAAACGTGCATTAGTATATGGAACAAATTACAAGCACTATTAAATTTATAAATCTTTTTTCTCATAAAATAAACACAGCCAAATTCCAGAATTTTCTGAGTTCCTCTGGTACAAAAAAGCTTATAAGTTTAGTTCCTGTCTAGTATTATAAAATTAATTTCATTAGTATAAAATTATTAATTTTAATGTCGGTTTATAAAGCTCATAACAACAACAACTATATTATTGTGTTGACATTTTTCTAGAACTGAAATTATACTCGTACATGGAGATGCAGCCATTAAACATTAAAGTTAAAGAAGAATAGGCAAATCGATTTTTATTTTTTTAAGAAAAGAAAACCGTAGAAAAATCATTAAATGTAATTAGAACAAAAGTTGCACTTCATAATTCCAGAATTGCAATTAAGCGCAGAAGAGAAGCGTTGTTTTTCCTTTGCATTGTCCAAAGTTGCAAGGAGAGGGTTAAAGTGTTGAGGGGCTGCAGATGGTGCTGTAAGACAATAAGCTCCTTTCGTTTCTCTCGCAAGACTTGCTTCTGCTGCCTCTTGTAATGTTTGTTTTCTAAAAGAAACATCTACGACGCAGACGATGGTCTCAATACGCGAGGAATTCTGTCGAGTGCTAGCTTCGGTTTGAATGTTTACATTTAACTCCACTCTTTGGAAGGGGGAGTAAAAATAAAAAAAGACAACCTCATCCGTGTTGTTAACGACGATTTTCCCCCTTTTACGGTTCATAAAAATTTACCTCAAACTGGTGGCTTTTTGCGTTTTATGATCATGACTCTTATGGATGCGCGCTGGCTATGAACCTAAGCATTAGTTTTATCCAATTTTTCTCGACGAAGAGAAGACAGATAGAAATAGAGTGAGATGATAAGAGAAGTGCTGAAGTTGACAAAAAAATGGTTCACAAGGAAAAAGGGAGGAAGAGAGGAAAAATGGCCATAGACAAGAGAATCAGCCAAGTGTTAATATTGGGGCTTGTTCAACACTTCACCGATGACATTTCAGTTGAAACGTGTAGATTTAAGGCGTTTCCTAATTATGTGGGAGGCTTCAGAAAAATAAATATCCCTAAGACCACCAAAACATTATGAGGCTTTTAAAGAATTTATCTTAAAAGCTTTAATTTGTTTAACAATGGAATTTGTTTAAAGTAAGCGTATATTTCTCAGTAGATCGCTTAGATGCTTAGGTTTAACTTTTCCAATCTTTATGTACAGGGTGATCCAAAAGTAACAGGAAAGTAAAAATTCAACAATTCGAAAGTTACACATGTCAACACACATTTTGGTGCCGGCGATTTTTCAAGTGTTCTTAGGTAATTTTAGGGTGTAGAATTCTAAAATAATTTCATATTTGTTCTATCAAGTATAGTTTTCGAGATATTGATGCCAGTAATATTCACAATACAGAAATAGCAGTCATCAGTGTGGTTTCTGGGTTCCCTCCAAACCATTGGCACACCAAATTTCAGACTTCTCCTTTGTCCATTAGTCCATTGCCGTAAGTGTTCCGTACAAATTTTACACACATTCAATGTAGCAGTAGGCTGATACAGAATAGTCAAAATTTGCAATATTTTCTAAATTATGGAAAACGTAGATAATTATGGCGCTGATAATCAATGCGTTTTTTGGTTTTTTTTTAATAAAATTCGTGGCTATCTATCGGGGAAAAACGCCACGAACTTTTTTCTAGGCCTATTATATCAACGTCGCACCTCTGTACCATAACAAATAGTAAAAGCGCATTAAGTTAGTTGCACTGTCTCAAAAACTATAGCTGATAGAGAGAAACTGTTTTCATATTTGGAATCAACACATCAAATATAATCAAAATCAGTTCTATCATTCCATGCACCAAATAAAAAAAAATTTTGTAGACCTGTGTTATAGACCTAGCACGTTGCGGTTTTTACAAAAAATGAACAGAAAGACATGGGATTTTTTTAATGTGATGGAAAATTTTATTGCTAGAATAATTACATTTGTCCATCCCCCGTCTTTTATAGTCCTTGCTCCCTCCTCAAACGGTGCGAGGCTGCGAATATTGATCAATCTGAAAGACCTTCAATTCGAATTTTACATCTTATGATTTTTGGTTATGGGACTACTTGAAGTCACAGATGTATAGAAGTTGGCCGACGTCATTGAACATGTTGAAAGAAACTATTCGCCATCATATGACAAGAATTAGTGCTGAAATCGTCTTCGATGCAGTGCAAAGTGTCGTGCCACGTCTTACGGTCATTTTCATGAATGCGGCCATCACATTGAACATTTGTAATACTAGCTGTGTTGCAAAATATGCAGGGCCACTGTACTAATACAGCTGGAGCATAAGGTGCGTCTCAAAAGTTTAAAGAAACATGTTTTTGTTCAAAAGAAAAAAGACTATTGAAGGCACATACAAATGCTTGAATTACTAGCTATACAAATAACTTAAAAGAAACTCCTGAAAATATTCACGAAAGCATAATAGAAATAAAAATATTCAACAAAATGGAATTTGCGTGTCTCAAAAGTTTAAAGAACGACTGAAAAAACATTGCATGAATTATATGGCTTAAATTGAACGACCATTTGCCTTAACTGTTTCAAATACTCTGTTTGGCATTCAGTTTATGAGTTTGAACAATGTTTCTGGTCTTACATTGTACCATGCATCTTCAATTGCTCTTTTCAATTCAAGAAAATTGACGTCCGCCGGTAATAACTCCACGAGACATGATTCCCCGTAGAATCCCTATGGGGTCCAGGTCTGGGCTATTTGGGGCCACGTCATAACGTGAATATTTTGTTTTCTGAACCACTCCATTGTTGATCGTGAAGTATGGATGCTGGCGTTATCCTGCTGGAACACGAATTCCGGGTCACATAAATTATCACAGACGGGCAACAGATACTGTGTAAGGGTTTCTTGGTATGTCAGCGAATTTTCTCTTCCACTGATGAAAGCCAAATTGGTGGTACCGTTGAATGCGAAGTCGCCCCAAACCATGACAGAACCACCTCCTTGTTGTCTTGAGTAAAAGTTCTTCGGTTCCTATCGTAGGTCGTGCCAGTATGATGACCATCCAAGTTCCACTTCTTTTCATCACTGAACAACACCGACATCCATTCGTCTTTCCAGACCATGTGTTCTTGTGTCCAACGTAGCCTGTCTTGAATGTGCTTGGCAGTCAGAGGCGATTTTTTCATCATTTTTTTGTAGATAAAATGCCCAAACGCAATTATTCGCTGCTGTACAGTGTCTTTCGATATGTATCTGGCGAATAAAAAGATTTTGTGTGGCTGCCAGTCGTACAATGCGTCTGTCATTGCGAGTTGAGGTAACTTTGGGACGACCAGATCGTGGTTTTTGGTGGAACCATCAACTCCTCTTCAAGACATTATAAGCCCCTGCTGTGGATCTTCCATTATCTGTGACAATATCAGCAACAGATAGTCGTTGGCTTTCAATCGCCACATTTCAGCCACTTCATCGGTTATGAATTGAGATTGGCGAGGCATTGTCGTAGGTCAATTGTGAGTGGAAGAAAAGCTTTCTTTGAACAGATTAACTAATGATAAATTGAAAAGGGAAGGAAAAATTGAAAAGGGAAGGAAAAATTCCGCGACCCGGATTCGAACCGGGGACCATGCCTATCGCTGGCACTGCTCTAACCAACTGAGCTACCGCGGATTTTTCGGAATTTTTCCTTCCCTTTTCAATTTATCTTTCGAAATATTGGAGTGTTTCTCCAGTTATTATCTTACATTTGAGATTAACTAATGACTAACTGCGCAACAGATTAACAATGACTAACTGCGCAACAGATTAATACCCTGTCACTCGTAAATTTACATATTGGACGTCTCCATTTAGCATGTGAGGGTAGTTCTTTAAACTTTTGAGACACGCAAAATTCCATTTTGTTGAATATTTTTATTTCTATTATGTTTTCGTGAATAATATTTTAGGGAGTTTCTTTTAAGTGCTTTGTACAGCTAGTAAGTAAAGCATTTGTATGTACCTTCAATAGTCTTTTTTCTTTTGAACAAAAACATTTTTTCTTTAAACTTTTGAGACGCACTTTATATACAATATAGCCATTCTGGCTATACAATTTTTCGCTATTAAAAAAAACCTTATGTCGTACTACTGTACTTCCCGAATTACAGTGTATTGAATTTTAGTTCTTCAATTAATTTTGGATCACCCTGTTTATTTTTTGCGCACTAGAGCAGGAACATTCATCGCAACTCGATATTATCTTTTGTTTTTAAAATATCGTTTAAGTTTTTTAAAATTTCTTGAAATTCGGTAAAACAAAAAGACATTGAAAGATAGTTTTTTGTTTGTTTTTTTTACCAAAGAAATAGCTTTTTATAATTTTTACATTTGTAAAATTCATCTTTAATAATAGATCTAGAGAAATACGTTTTGGTTTTTCAAAAATACGATAAAAAAACAGTGAAAAATAATACCCGTTTTTGTTTTTGTGTTTTTTGCAAATTTATTAATTTCTTTATCGCTTCATTTTAACACTGTTGAATAAAAGTAGATAAAGAAAAGTATTTTCCTTATCACAGTTTTTACAATTATTATTTTATTGTAATTTTTAATAAAACAAAGGAAACCATGTTAAATTTTTCAAAAAGAATTTTTATCGATCATTATCACTTTGTATGTCAAAAGTAATTTTTATTTTCTAAATGGAAGATTGGAACAATTAATAAAAGAATGCTGGAAATATTTAGTCATGCAGAGGGAAATTGTTTTAATGCAATGATATACTCTAATTACAGTATTTCGAAATTAAATTTATGAAAAAAAACTATATTTGATTACAACATTAGGATTTTATTTTTATTTCTTTTCAGAAACGAGAGATGTTACCGCTGTATAGTGATCCATCAAAGGCACGAAAATGCTCTTCAATATAAAGAAAGTAAGAAGGCAAATTATCAGATATTTTATATTCTATTAATCTTTTTGTATGACCAATTTACCTAATTACATAAAGGTTTAAGTAGTTCTTAAATAAACACATAATTAAATAAAAAAAAATCGAATAAACAAGCAGATTTGATAGGGCATCACATATTAAAATAAATTGAAATGGCGGAATGGTACATTCGTACAGACTTACCACTAGGCCATGTAACGGATTCAAATAAAAAAAAAATTTATGTTGGGTGGGGGGGAGTTGGGGGTTTCCTTAAACCTTAATTAAACCAAACCAAAATGGCTCATCGCAGCCAAAAATTTATTTACAAAAAAATTCATCTTAATTAGAGGGTTCCGCTCTTGTCGTTTTTATTGTTTTTGGGTCGCTGAAATGAATGCCTCTGCCATATCTTCATTTTTAGAAAAAAAAATTAATATATCTAAAAAGGTTTAGTCCATTTTCCTGAAAAATACGTCAATGCATAAAGAGTGTAATAAAAGTACCTCAATATGAGGAAATAAGAGGCCTTTCGGTCCTTATACACAAGAAGTTTCATCAGTTTTTTTTTTTTCTTGCTGTCGCCGGGTTACAATAGCTGGAACGAACCGGTAACAACGTAGGCAGGAAAGCAATGTGAAGTATCACAGGATATTCCATGAAGCGATCTCAAATTTACGAGATCAGAAAAATTCAACTTTCTTCAGGACATACATGTATTTAAACAATGTTGTCGTTACTGTTTGGAAGACGATAGATGAACCCGCGTTTAGTCCCAACGCTCTTACGTTCGAACGAATGTTTTCAATGCACTCGCAGTTCAGAATCTAATACCCTTGGAGACGAAATCGCTTCCCATACACTCCCATAACTTAAGCGTTTTGATTTCCTTACGACACGTATTTAATAAATCATCATGCAATACATTAACATTATTGTTTATTTATTTACGGTTTTATCTTGAAAACATCTAGATGATTTACCGATTGCACTTTTTTTCAACGAGAACAGTTTTATAATAACATTTAATTATTGTCTAACACGCACTTTGAGTATTAAATATAGAGAACTAGAATTAAAATGATGGAAAATTCGAATATCTCGTGACAATGTTAAAGGAAAAAGTCAGGGGTCCTAAAAATAGGAACCATATGCTTCAAACGCATTCAGAACAAGTGAAATGAAAGGAGGCGATAAACACTCACATATAGTGAGAGCATGGTGCTACGTAGGCATCACGTTTTCACGTCGAAATTTGGTTGAGATAGAGAGAAAACGACCGAGGAAAAGGGAAAAAAATCTGAATAGAATGAACGAAAAACGGAAAAAATTGTGCCTCTCTCCATTCCCCCCCCTCTCGCCTCCTCCAGCCGTAATGATGAGTAGAGAGAAGAGTCGTCGGGGAAGGCGCTCTAGTTTATTGGTTCTCGCGCTGTCCTTCACAGGCACGTGGTCACAGATCATTTCAATCGAATCTCGCCCTTCACTGAACAAATCACGATTAAATTGTGACAGTGTTAAGCGTGGCGTGAGTGCTGGCGTGCGCATGGCCACCAACGGTGTCTCTCTGCTCACTCCCCCCCCCCCCCCCCCGAGCCCCCGACTCCCCTTCTTCCCCTCTCTCTCTCCCATTATCATCTAACTGCACTAGATTGTCTTGGACGCGCAAAAAAACAAGGGAAAAAATGGCCAGCTTACCAAAAAATTGCGTTCCTCCGAATGATGACGAGTGGCAAAATTTCATATAGGCTCCCATGTTTGGTTAACTTCAAAAAGAAAGGAATTTCACGTTAGAAGATATTTTTTATACTTAAGAAAAGTACGGGCGTTCGAATCAACAATACATTCAAGGATATTTACTGCTGATCTTTCATTTTTAGAGAAAAGTGAAAAAAATCTCACAATTTTTCTGAATGTTAGTGATTTTATTAAAAAGTAGCTGATATTCCCGGCGTTGCTTGGACTGTTTGTGTGATGAAATTTAATACTACTTTGTATAATTATCCCCTTTAAAACGTGAATCATTAAGACAAGTATCGTAGCCGGCGAAAAAGATCATCAGGTGACTTTTCAGTGCCGGGGCCTGTCTTTTTCGTCGGCTACGGCAAGCATTAATTTCATCAACCATTGTTGACTTAACATACAAACCAATGACGTATATTAAAGATAGACTCCGAATCCTATTGTTGTAACTTGAAGCAAATTGGGAAGCTCCATGCCCATAACTGTCATGGCCGAAAGTGAGTGAAGATAATGCAAAAGACATGGCTAAACAGAAGAGTAACTGATTAATAATTTTTTCATACGCCGATCACGGAGTGATAAGTTTATCTTTTCGTTTACTTTGTATTTGAAGTGTTTTATTATATTTTATAAACAATTTTTCGATCATGGTTTCAATTTCAATTTCGTTTCGATAGTCTATCGGTAACGTATTTTCATTTTAGTTACGTATTTTTGATTTAT